>JAHBCN010006335.1:0-55586 GCA_019359885.1 Listronotus oregonensis | reverse complement strand
TTTTTTTGGAGTAACAGTGCAGATTTGGGTCTGGAGCACCGAATAATATCATCGACATATATTTCCTGCTGTAACCCCTTTGGCTGCTAATGGGAATTTGGATTCATAATCACAAGCCAATTGACGAGTACCTTATTGCCTGAAACGGAGGAGGAAAAACCCAAAAAGTGACTGTAGTTAAGCGGTAGTCTCGTATAGGTTCATATTTAGAAAATCGCCAAACAATCCCGGGGAAATCTCTATGAGGTTCAAAAAAATTAATTTGACGAAACATCTATTGATATCCCCGATGCTGAAACTCAGTCTATCACTCTCTCAAATATGACGCCAAATAATGGGTCCAAAGATAATCTAGTCTTATTGGCTACTGCTCAGATTCACGTTCTCGACTCCCGCGTCAAATAAATTTTTGTAACTAAAAAATGTATATATATATATATATATATATATATATATATATATATATATATATATATATATATATATATATATATATATATATATATATATATAAATATATATATATATATATATATATATATATATATATATATATATATATATATATATATATATATATATATTTTAATATATATATATATATATATATATATATATATATATATATATATATATAAAATATAAATATATATATATATATATATATATATATATATATATATATATATATATATATATATATATATATATATATATATATATATATATATATATATAAAAAAGTGATTTGCATGAAAATTTGGGATTGAACTTAATTTAACCTCGTCTTTAAAATCTCCAATATGCTGAAAGTAGCTTTTTATTTTTTAGGGGTGAAAATTACCCCTTATTGCAAAAACTTTCAAAACTTTTATATTAAAGCTTAAGTCACATAAAATTAGGCTCATATAAATTAAAAAATAGGTATTTAATTCCTTAAAACATTATTTAATATATTTCAGCCCTTAAAAATCAACCCTCATGATTTATTAAAAAAAAAATTGTTTAGCCTAGAAAAATTAACATATTGTCACAGAGTTGTAATTAAAAAATCTGACAGCTCAAAAGTAATACTTATTTAATTTTGTAACTTTTTAATCTTTAAAAATATTTCAAATAATGTTTTAAAGAAACAAAATACTACTTTTTCAACTTACTTGAGTCACATTTTGCTCAAATTAAGCTAAAAATGTTACAATATTGACATGTTTTGTCTATCGTAAAATTTCTTAAATTTTTTAAATGCAACCACCTATATATAATACGGCATCCATATAAGGAATAAAAAGACCTTTTTAACGATGTATAACAACATGGGTCTGCGAGTGACCGTGGGTGATTTGTCTTCAAGAGAAGTAATAATTTGCTATTTTCAAACCACACTACACCCTGTATACTTTATATTATGAATATGGGGTTTGGTTAACTTATCTTAAACCAAATCCCCTATATTGCCTCATAATATAAAGTATACAGACTATAGTGTGGATGGAGAAAGCAAATTTCCTGAAGACAATCATCCATAAGTTCGAAACGGTCATTCGCTAACCCATGTTGTTATACATCGTTGAAAAGGTCTTTTAATTTCTTATATAGATGTCGTATTATATACAGGTGGATGCATTTAAAAAATTCAAGAAATTTTACCATAGACAAAACATGTCAACACTGTAATATTAATTAAATTAATAATTAAAATTAGCCTCTGTATTTATTTTACGTGAACAAATTAAAAAAAAGGATATTTGCCGTCTTTGTAATACATAATTTAAAAATAGGTCAAAAAAATTAAAGATAAACGTAAATAAATTCAAAACGTTCCGACACAGACCCATATCCATATCGTTGAACTTGTATTTAAAAGCGCTCTCTAAATATATTATAATATATGGGTGTCCCATTCAAAATAAGGAAGTGAACACCGGCGGCCAGCACAATGAACACCCTGTATATGTAAAAGGGGCATTAATTAAAAGCATGAATTAAATCAAGAAACTTTTGTCACAACTATTTTTTTAAGTCTGCAGTTTCTGAGAAAATGTATAGGACCCTAATAAAATGCCTACCCTGTACATCTAACCAAAATCAGATAAAGCTTGGGCTATATCTCCTACAATTTAAGAGATCTCCAAGGTGGGGCTTAATACTACCTCTACATATAAAATATTATTCTTATTTTAGATGATTCTCTCTTGTACAGATTCTTACATACCTGTAACTACAGCATAGAGCAGACCAAAAATTTGATAGACTTATTTTATACAATAAGATCTCATGCCCCAGAGATATTTTCTGATAGAGATCCAGCATCACCGGAAATGCAAGAGATATTTCAAAATTTGTAAGTATTTAAATCGTATTTCCAAGAATAAATACGTATAATAATTTTATTTTACTGTTGTTTATTATTTTTATATTATTTTTTTTTTACTTTTATGACAACCCACGAGCCTAAGTACTAGGTACCACGGGTGCTGAGACCAATCTGACAAACCCTCGTGCCAACTTTCAAAAAATTTTAATAAGCGAATCTTAAATTAATCAATTAAATGTAATTGCAATATTACCAAATTTTCGGTTCAGGTAAAACCAAACAGACACCAGCCACCAGCAAACAATTTGTTATAAGGCTTTGTTAAATCTGACGTACAGCCGAATACAAGGAATGTTTTTCCGTCTAGAATTTAATTAAACCAATAACAGTATCTGAAATATTTTCAATTTATTTTCCCATCAAGCCTATCTGGTCCATTTCAACCATTAAACGTATTGTCAGTAAATTCGAGTCAAAAGCCATCGCAATAAATAATTGTAAATGTTTAACTTGGAAGATCGAAAATAGATCCGAAAAAAGAGAGAACTGAACTTTTAATATTTTACTAGGTGTGGAAAAATAAAATGAAATAAAATATAATAACTTTTTTAAAAATAATAGAGGATTACATAAAAACATTAATTAATCAAATGTTCAAAGAACCCCCCATTAACAGCTAAACATTATCCCAACTGATCATAAAATTCATTTCTAACGTTGCTAAGTTGATATTGCGAAATTTTATTACATTCTAACGAAATAGCGTTTTGTAGCTGGTTTAGATTCTCATATTTTACACTTTTATAAATGACAATTTTTAAGTGACCCCACAGAAAGAAGTCATTCGGTGAAAGATCAGGTGACCTGGCTGGCCAAAGTATCCGGTACCGTGGACCAATAATATTGCCGTTAAAAGCATATTGCAGGTACTCTCTAACCATACGGGCATTATGGGCGGGGCAACCATCCATTTGGTACCAGATCATTTGATCTTCCCCAACAACTTCTTCCAAGGCGGGTCCAATTTAATTTTGAAATAAGTCCAAATAGGTTTTTGCTGTCAGGTAGGGTTGTAAAAAATCATGATTTTTTGATTTTTTTTTGTAAATAGCACAATCGAAGTTTGTAACGTGTCCTTATTCTTAAACATTCTCCTATCTCCTAATATTTTTCGTTTTTATAAACTCTTATATTAAATATTTACCGCGAGAAAGCACTTGCACTTTCTTGAAAATTCCTGTCAGAACAAGCAAATTTACCGGTCTACACAAAAGGGGAGGAACCACTGACGGAGGAACGCGGACGGGCGTCATTTCCTAGTTAAGATCTGTGCGCGCGAGCATTTTTTTACGGCTAACTGAAAATTTTGATATTGTGTAAAATATAAAATATAGTTTTTTAAATATGTCGTTTTCAAAGAAAAATCGGGGAAAGCGGAGGGAAAACCGGGATGTCGCGCTACATGTAAAAAATGTAATTTGGAAATGCAAGGATTGGTGGAGAGGATGAAAAGCACTGGGAAAATGAAAAATGTAAATAATGAAGACATCGATACTATCGATACTTATAGTGACTCGTCATTCTCGTCAACGTTATCACAATCACAATCAGTTTTAACCATAAGTACCTTTTTATTATTTGTTAATTTTTAAAAATGGTGTTAAATATTTTTCCAATTTTCCATGTTTGGAAATTTTTAAAAACTTATTTTTACAACAATGTGATCAATGTGTTGGTTTCTGGTGCACTTTATGTGTCACGGAATTTCACAATTTTTGAAAATGCTTTGGAATTGATACGTTTTTTTAACACTAAACACTATTTGCAACAAAAAATTCTTGGATGAACAATATTTTCTGAAAAAAATACAATTTTTTTATTTTTTATCCAAGTAACTATTAAGGTATGTAACTATGACAACACAACACCTTTTATTTCTCAAAAAGTGGCTCATTCAACGATTTTTTATTTTTTGCTTTAAATTAAATCGATTCTATTTGACGGCTCTATCAAACCAAACTAGAAAAATTATAAAATTCCGTGACACATAAAGCGCACCAGACCCAATGTGTTTTCTTAGATACTTTACATACATCTATCATCTATGGACAATTGAAGCCTCATATTGTTTTTTTTTAATTGCAGGTACAACGTACTTCTAAGCATAAATACGTCACAAATTCAAACTGAACAAAACTTTCAGCAAGCAAGTACGTCGCACTCAGTTTCCCCTTCAATCCCAGTAAACAAAAAAAGAAAAGAATGTAATACTGACAATACTGACATTACTGACACAACTTCTTCTGGATCTCTGATGTCTTTTGTTGTACGTACTAGTAAGCCTGCCAAAAATGAAATTGATAAGCAGATTGCAGAGCCCTCTATGCAACTAATAGCAGTTTCATCTGCCTGGAGCAATCCGAAGTTAAGAAAGCTATAGCACTACTGCGACCTGGATATGTACCGCCCAGTCGAAACGATGTGTCAGGCAGACTGCTTGATCAAATATATACCGAAGAAAGAAGCAAATGCTTTAAGGGGTTGTCTAGAAGTAACGTTTGTCTTTCACTCGATGGATGGTCTAATGTGCATAATGAACCCATAGTATGTGCAACAGTTACTGCAGAAAATGGCTCCTCCTTTCTATTCGACACTGTAGATACAACTGGGCATCCACATACATCCGACTACCTAACAGAAATTGCAGCAACCCTTATAAACAAACTAAAAACCGAGTATGATTGTACAGTGAGTAGTTTCGTGACAGATAATGCAGCTAACATGTCTGCAATGCGAAATGAAATAAAGGCATCTGATAAATTCAATGTAATAGCATATGGCTGTGCTACACATATACTAAATTTATTATGTAAAGATTTGGAAATCGTTGATATAAAAGAGCATGTAGTCCAAATCGTAAAGTACTTTAGGAACAATCATTTTGCATCTGCAACATATGCCAAAGAAGGAGGCAAAAAACTAGTCATACCTAGTGATGTTCGATGGAACTCGCTTGCAGACTGCTTGCAAGTATTTACCGAATCATGGCCCATACTTTTTAGAATCAGTGAAGAACACAAAGAAAAGATTGACAGTATTATCAGGGAAAAATTTCAAACATTCATTTAAAGAGAAGTGCTGAAGATTACCTCAAAATTCTTAAGCCAATTTCCATTGCCATAGATAGGTTGCAAAAGACCGACGCCACTATTTCAGATGTAGAGCAATTTAAAATATTAGAAGATTACTTTGAAGAAACTAATCTGACATTACATCAACTGCAAAAATTTAAAAATCGATATAATATGTGTATAACCCCGTATCATTTGCTGGCATTTCTTATCGACCCAACGAAAACACAAAGTTTGACATATACTGAAAAAAATATTGCATTACAAACTGCAAAAGAACTGTATCCAGATAGTGGTTTATTACCACTAATCATCAAGTTTCTTGCCAAATCAGAGCCTTTTAACGATATTATGTTTCAAGATGATATCCTGAAAAGCGTAAAACCTATTGACTGGTGGAAATCACAACGAAACGCAGATATTATTGAAAAAGAAATTCCCATAATTACACAACTGCTCTGTGCAGCTGCTTCGTCTGCATCAGTAGAGAGGATATTCTCAACATTTGGTTTAGTGCATTCTAAACTACGCAATCGATTAGGTACTGAAAAAGCTGCCAAACTAGTGTTTCTTTACAAATATTACAATTAAATTTGTTTTTTGTTTTGAATATTTTCTGCAATAATACTTCTATCTATGTGTTTTTGTGTTCTTGTAATAAATTAATTTACTATACTAACGTAATTTATTTTTGTTTCGATTTTTCTTCATAACCCAAAATTATTTTTTTATAGTTTTTATTTTTGATTTTAATCATGATTTAAATTTAAAAAAATCAAGTGATTTAAATCGCGATTAAAATCAATTGATTTAAATCCTTGCAACCCTGCTGTCAGGTTATAGTCCATAAAAAAAGGTCCAATGATATGGTGTCCGATAATTCCCACGAATACATTTGTTTTTTGGGGATATTGTGTCCGAGTATAAACAAAGCGATGTTCATTTTCTTGGCTCCAATAGCGGCAATTCTGAACATTTTGTTCATTGTTGAGGGTGAATGTACATTCATCGGTAAAACTAATATTTCTTAAAAAATTCCTATCGTTATTTGCTCTTTCCATTATTTCAAAACAAAATGCCATTCTTCGCTCTTCATCTCCTTCCTGCAGCTCTTGATGTTTTTCGAATTTATACGAATAATATTTGTGTTTTTTCAAAGTGCGCAATACCGTTGAATAATGTTTATTTACCTCTTGCTTAAGAACCCTCGTTCTAACCATTTTGTTTTCCTCCACACTCAGTAGAATGTTAAGATCTTTGTTCTCTCTTTCTTCGGCTCTATTTTCGATCGACAGTTGAACATTTACAATTATTTATTACGGTACCTTTGGACTCGAACTTACTGACAATACGTTTAATAGTTGGAATGGGGAATGGGCTTGGTGGGGAAATAAACTAAAAACATTTCAGATACTGCTCAAACAGCAGTGGCGGCTCTTCCTTAGGTTTGCAGGTTTGCGCAACCCCCAAAAAAGGTTTAAAATAAAATTTAAAAAATATATATTTTAATCATTACATAGTTACACATTTTTTTAATTCAAAAATCTGTATTTATATTATCTGGAAATAACAGCCAAATTATTAAAATAACTTGACTGCTTTCGCTAAAATATCATTAATTTAATCGCGCGTCGCATCCTCGAAGCCGATGCCGATGCGATGGTTGCAATCAAAATGCAAACCCAATTGGATTCATTACGAGTACGCGTAAGTATATGGAGTTGCCTATCTTGGCATTTGGCGCTCATAAGCGGCATGAGGTTTGCAGTTAGAGTGCAAACGTTTGTTTATCTCGCGGGCTGATTTACGATTTAAGTATAATTTGTTATTTTGGTTATCGCGCAGTACTTAATTGCATTTTTTAGAAATCTTTTGTGTGTTTAAAATGAATTCGGTGCAAAGTTTAATTGCAGAGCCCTTTGGTGGCTGATCTTTAGCTGATAAAGCGGAAATAAAAAAGGCCAATTCCTCATTTAAAAATAAAACAATCTGTGTCAAGTAAAAAAAATAGTTTTACCAGAACATTTAATGCTAAGCTCTATAAAAAACATACGTGGATGTGTGCACACAGCCATGTTTAAGTCTGTCATTAATTTATTTATTTTTTTAAAGAAACATTAGGATTGCAACCTCTTACTTTTTAACCCACGAGCCGCCACTGTCAAACAGTTTCCCGCATAATGCCACTTAATTATGGATACATTTTCGTCAATTGAATAATTCATATTTTTTTTCAAATACCGACTGTCACTGATTTATTGACACTTTTCCTCATGTCAGAGACAATATTCATTTTACTGGTGTCTGTTTGGTTTTACCTGAACCGAAAATTTGGTAATTCTGCAATTACATTTAATTGAATAATTCAAGATTCGCTTATTAAAATTTTTTGAAACTTGGCACAAAAGCTTCTCAGGTTGGTCCCTTCAAAAAGTTATCTTACATTTTTTCTGTAAATTTATAGGGGAGCCAATAATTGACCCCCTTAAAATTACATGGGTTTTCCTATGTTCCGCTCGGCGACGCACCACCCGGTATACGAAAAAATTATAAGACCATCAAAGAAATTTCTGCACTTTAAAAAGTCATGAGTTATATTTTTCCTACACAGGGTATTACAAATTCCAGTGCTCACATGGGAGTTCTCTTAAACCGCAAAATAGAAACAGGCAACGGAAAACCTGCGCATTAAAACATCTTTTGCTTTTTTAGCGACTTCATTCCAATGCCAAAGTTATCTGAAAAAAACAACAAAATTTTTGTCTACCACATCAAGAGTCCAGATCCAGAGAAGTACCATTTTATAAACGCCTTAAAGGCTTTTTTCATATTCGCAGACGTCAGAATGGCCATCGAGGACAAAATCCCCGATGGAGAAGTGCCCATATTTGACATGACCAATTTCACGTTGAAACACCTGACCAAAATTAATTTGCAAGTTTTAAAAAAATATATGGTGTATACTCAGGTACGTTTATAGACATATATGTACTGTTTTTTACAATATACAGGGTTATATAAATGCAAACATCATCAAATATCTAGTGAGCTTTTTTGTAGAGAATAAAATTTTCTATTAAAATGGCGCCTTTTAATGTTTAAAAAAATTATTAAATAAATGCAAAAAACGAAAAAAATAAAATAAAAATTCGCAATTTTTAATTATTTATTTATTTTATTGATTGGAGACAACTTTCTTCTGAGGCAAAATAGGTGTATAGGCGTTGCTTTACAAAAATAAAGCTGATGTCAAAATATTTAAAATGAGGCACACTAAAACTTTTTTTTAATTTGACAGAGATATTTTTTTGAATTTTACAACTTTTCATCAATTTTTGCCGATTTTCTTTTTTATCAGATTATTTTTATTTTTATAAACTAAAAGTATTTTTGAAACTTGATTGTGGCTATGTGCACGTAAGAATATAGAAGATGGAGAAACTTTGTATTTCATTCAAAATTTTTATTAAAATCAAAATACTATCAGAGCGCTTTCGGTAAAACCATCATCAGTGCTATTCGTCAAGCAGGAGTCGTAGCAATTTGAGCATACATAATATGTAAACACGACATTAACAAACTCACATTATTAAATAAAATTAAAAGTAAAACAACTGTGAATAATCTTACATTTTCACCTTCAAAACGGTAATTAAAATTAAACCACACAAGTATACCATTTTGTGGATCACATGTTCGTCTTTCCACAAAATGGTGTACTAGTGTGGTTTAATTTTAAAATTTACCCTTTTGAAGGTGAAAATGTAAGATTATTCACAGTTGTTTTGCTTTTAATTTTATTTAGTAATGTGATAGTTTGTTAATGTCCTGTTTACATATTATGTATGCTCAAATTGCTACGACTCCTGCTTGACGAATAGTACTGGTGATGGTTTTACCGAAAGCGCTCTGCTAGGATTCTGGTTTTAATAAAAATTTTGCACGAAATAAGTTACAAAAGGATTTTCGTATCTTGCCTGAGTAAAAAGTTGGGGACAAAAATCGAAAAAAAATAAAAATTGGGATTTTTTAATTTCTTTAATTTTGTTTTCAACTTAAGAAGGTGTTATTTTAATAGGAAATTTCATTTTCTATAAAAAAGCTCTCTACATATTTTTAGATTTCGAGATAATGTAACGTAAAGTAATGCCAATTTACCCCGTTTTGAAATAGGAAAGCCCTAATTTAATCGAATTTTGTAATTTTTTTATATTTAGGCACCAAAAAACCATAACCAATCATAAAATTGCTTTTACAAATTTGTTTCTTATTCAAAGGGTCATTCCTATTATGCAAATTGGAAAATTGAATAATATCCATAATCGGGCCATTTTAATTTGAGAATGACGTAAGCAAACACAAATGAAAAAATTAATTGCGTTTTTAACCATGGTTACTGACTTTTTGGTCCAATGTGATACATTTTGGTTTAGTTGTTTTTGTTTTCGCCAGTCTGGAATAAAAATGGCCCGATTATAGGACTTGGGTACCTTCTATCAGTTTAAAATGAGCGTTCACGAGACAATAATGTTTTGTTTTTGTAATAAATTGTAATACATCATGTATTAATTTCCAAACGCATAGATAAAGTTCATTTTTTTAGGAAGCTCATCCAATAAAACTCAAGGAAATCCATTTATTGAACGTACCTCCCTTCCTGGATAGATGCATGCAAATTATAAAACCATTTATGAAAAGTGAGGTGGGAAAAATGGTAAGCAATTTATAAACATTATTTTCTGATTAGCTGTTGCCATTTTTTATGTCTGGTAATAGCCTGGATTTTAATTTTATTGCATAGTATTTACTATTTTCTAGTTATTTTTACCTGACCAACATAAGAAATGGTTTCCAGACTAAAAATACAAGGGAAGTTTAAATATAATCCGGAATTTTATTCTTAGAACCAAATGAATGGCCCTAGACGCAATTTCGTCTTAACTTAGTAATTGTCAAATGACAAAGCAGTTAATTCATGTTTCCGCACAACGCTTATCAGAAACCCAGTTGTTAAATTTGTGTAAGACTTTAAAGGAGGGTGGTAGAACGGTCGGAAATGAACCGCATGCGAGACAATCTGATAACCTCGACAACACAAACCAACATTAACCTAATAAACGACCCTATTCTTGCCAATAGATAAATGTTTGTCTTTGAAATGTCAAATGCATTAAAAATTAGTGTTGGCAACGTCTAACTATAGAGCTATATCTCTTCTTTCTGTTGTTTGCAAAGTAATGGAAAAATTAATTAATTCTCAAGTCTTAAAGTATCTGGAAAAACACAAGATCTTACATGACAGGCAGTATGGATTTCGTCACAAAAGATCCACAGCTGATCTTCTTTCCTCTGTCACCCACAACTGGAACAAGTCCCTTGAATTTTTTGGTGAATCCCAGATCGTCGCTCTTGACATTTCCAAAGCTTTCGATCAGGTCTGGCATGATGGGCTTCTTAATAAACTTCCTTCTTACGGTCTTCCACCTAAGCTTTGCTCGTGGCTCTCCAGTTTCCTTTCTAATTGACGTATATCAGTTATTGTAGATGGTCATTCCTCCAGCTTCTACCAAATTAATGCTGGGGTGCCCCAAGACACCGTACTGGCACCCGCTCTATTTCTGCTACACATTAACGATCTTTTTTCTTCCACAATCAATCCCATTTATAGTTTTGCTGACGATAGTATCCTCCACTCTAACATTCAATTTCTCAAGCCAGTCAATAAGCCTGATTTGGAAACCTCAAACTTATCTTGGATTGGGGCGCCAAAAATAATGTTCATTTTAATGCCTCCAAAACACAGTCCTGTTCGCTGTCGCGAAAAAAGTCTGCCAGTGCTCATTCGTTACATATGAGCGGCCAAGTTCTGCAGAACAGAGTCATTTTACTTTTGAAAACAACCTCAACTGGTACAAACACATTACATCCATAGCCTCAGCAGCTTCAAAAAAGCTTGGATTCCTCTTTCGAGCCAGAAAGTATTTCTCTTCTTCCAATCTGTATACTCTGTAGGTGTCCCAAATCAGACCCTCTTTAGAATATTGTTCTCATGTCTGGGGAATGGTGTCTCCTACAACACTTAGCATACTGGACTTCATTCAGAGAAGAGCTGTTCGTCTTATTAATGACCCCACGCTTACAGGGAGGCTTCCTCCTCTTGCCCACCGTCGAGCTGTGGGGAATCTGTCGCTCTTCTATAGATATTTTCACGGCTTCTGCGCATAGGAGTTGGCCAGTATAATTTCTCCTTTGGCAGCTCCCAACAGAGTAACACGTAGTGCAACTTTTATGCATCCTTTTACAGTTCAGCTAGAGAGGCCCCGAACTTCCCGCTTTCTTCGTTCCTTCACTCCTAGAGTGTCCAGACTATGGAACCTGCTACCCACAGAAGTTTTTCCGTGTCCCCCCAGTCTCCAAATATTTAATTGTAAGTCCCGTGTGAACAAACTCCCTCTCACCACACTTAAGACACCCACAGTACGTTAGTACTTGGGCCTCGGCCTTCGTGGACTGTTCAAAGATTTAAAAAAAAATCATTTCTATCTATACCAGGGACGACACGGCTCTTGGCGGACCTCGCGATACCAAGATGAAGGTGGTGCATTTTTAAATTTTTAACTCACCTACAATGAAACATGGTTTGACCATTTTACGCGAGAAGCATAAAGATCAAACTTCCCAAACCATAACTGAGGTTCCGACTACCAGTTCTATCTACAGCAGGTAAACTAATGACCGCCGTCTTTTGGAACAGTGAGGGTATTTTCTTGGCCAATTTTTGAGACAACAACGCACTATTATAAAAAAAATAAAGCCCTGTTTACTTTAAAATTAATAACCCAGTATCTTATTACATTTGACGATGTATAATGTAAACCAAGAACATCCTAGCTATTTTAGTAAACATAACTTAGATTATAACCGTAAAACAATCCTATTTTAAACAATTCTTGTTAGTTTTATTAAAGTAAAATCGGTAGAGATTGAACGCTGTTAGAATAACACGGATACGTCACGGTTTACGGGTTTGCCATATAAGACCGTGACGTATCGGTGTTGTTCTTACAGCGTTCGATCTCTAAAACATTGTTTTTTAGGGTTTTGTTTAGACAACTTTTCCTTTTTCATAAATCTGAATAATTTAAACTTAGGTAAAAATGTTTTTGTTAAACTTTCTATTTGTACATTTCATAACTAAAATGTAATTATTTTTACTTTCATAGTTTTATATGGGTGTGAACTTTTCTTACCGAATATCCTAGGATCTTTAACTAATAATCGGAAATTTTTCCTTGTACACAAATGTTTTAAAAAAATTCGTGTACTCACAAAAATTTTCGTTATTTATCCAAAATCCGTAGATACTAAAAATAAAAATTTACCTACCTACTTCTTGTAGCCAACCAGAAATATTGATATTTTATCGTTACTACGGCAACACTTAAATTTCGGAAATATTATCCATGTCAGCAAAATTATACTGAAATTTTTTTGACATTTTACATTTGAAATGTTAAAATAATATATGAGTTAAAATTAGTATACTTACCTTACAATATGACAAGATTGTGAAAGCTGATACCTGACTTTTGTTATTAATCATGGGTGACTATGTGATTTTTCGATGTTGCCATTTATAGTAATAAAAAAATGATAATAATAAAATTATTTAAAAAAAAAACATGGCCTTTGGCTCGTGATAATTTTCAAAATATTCGTGACCTCAAATAAATATCTAGCAATAATTTCAGCACTTAAATAGTAAGTAAAAATGTCATTCATTTTCTTAGGTTTTTTCCTATCAACAATTATCTCGCTATTGTAATACATGATAAGCATTACCAATTTTGGGTACCCTGTAAAAAAACCTCACTTGGCATCTTTTAATAGCACCCTGCATATTTCCAGGTACATACACATTTACCAAATTCCGACACCATTTACGATTACGTACCAAAGAACCTCCTACCCGAAGAGTACGGTGGTGAAGCTGGAAATATACCAGAGATTAAAAAGTGGTGGATAGAAAAAATAATGGAACACAGAGATTACATCAACGATGATGCCAGATGGACTGTTGATGAATCTAAAAGGCCTAGCAACAACAGAAATCCGGGAAAGCAAATGTTTGGCATGGAAGGCAGTTTCAGATCGTTAGCGATTGATTAGTTACTATATCAGGCATCTTTCGTTAAGATATGTCTATTACAAATATACAATATTTAATTGATAAGTATGCCTTGTCATTAATATACATAATAATAGTGAGATCTTTTTTTTTAAGACTGCTTCTTAGGCTGATCGTAGACTAATTTGACATGTGTTCACTTGTGAATGTTTATACACACAAAAAACACTTCGTAGAGAAAGTAATACTTTTAAAAATGACAAATATTCATAAACGGCAAATAATATAACATATAAGGCTGCGCTTGACATAACTTGCTGCCCTCGATAATAATTTTATTAAATGAGTACTGAACAGGGCTATATTTTTGCCTTTCGTCGTATTTAAAAAAATTTAAATTAAAAATCTCGTGTATTTTTTCATGTAGAATTCTAAAAAACACTATAAAAAATTATGTGAATTAAAACAAAAGAGATATGATATAAAATTAACATTTTCCTGATGGGAAACCTGATTTATTGGTTCGTTTTTAAAAGCGTCTCCTTTTTTCAATATGTTTCGTTAAAAAGTTGTTACCTTTTTCTATTTTCTAATTTAAATTGCAAATTTCTCATATGAATTAAATTATTTCTGTTGTTACTAAAAATAAATACAAAATCCTTTTTTAGTGAAGTTTATAGAAAGAAAATGAGATATTTTCAAAAACGAACCAATAAATAGGGTGTTCCATTAAGAAAATGTAAATTTTATGTCTTCTGTTTCAATTCAAATCATTTTCTTAAGTACCTATTCTTTTAGATTTTATAATATGAGGGTCCCGTTCCGTCCTTATTAGATGACCCTGTATTCTGTAGCGTAAATTGACTACAAAAAGTGGGGGGCCCAACTGTTTAACTTGAAAATTAAGACACATTATAAAACTTAATTTTTGTTTCAAAATTATTTAATTTGTATCAAAACCTGCCCTCCCCCCAAGCACATTTCACTGCCTGTACCTATAATGTGTTTCCAAATATCAAATCAGCCTGAGATCGGCCTTAGGGAAAATAAGAATTTCTATTATGTTTAATTATTTTTAGTCTTCTTGTGGATTTTTTGTTAATAAAATCTTATATAAACTAGTTTTCTTTTTGCAAATACTTAAATGTTTGATTATGTTTACACATCAGCAAGATGTATCTGTCAGAAGTTTAATGAAGATGTTAGGTCTTTAAATGTTTTTTTTTCCAAATTTTAACCCCCCTTCCTCTTTCACACAAATAAAAGCTATAGAATAAAATATATGCATAGATTAATGAAAAACAAAAAATCTTGTTATATTTTCCATAATGAAGGTAGTTCACTCGCGACAGTCGTAGACAAAAGTATCGCTTTATAGTAAGTAAAGCTCGGCCCGTCCACAAGTTAAATCGAGATTGGGATGAACATCTTTTATCTTTGTCTCTCCGCACCCAACTAGCTCATCTCCCTCTAACAAAAATTGATTGTTGAACATGTTGGGATTCCCTTGATTAGTACCAGTACGAATCATTATATTTTTTCCTATTTTAGTTTAATTCGTGATGCAGCATTTTGAATGGACGACAAATTTAGCGCTATTCCAAAAAAGATTGAATACGCTTTACCAAAATACTTGAAAATATTATTTTTGTAGAAACTATACACAACACATGAGGTTTATTCGTTATTCAGTAATATTTTACACTATGTGAATGAGAATAAAAGCGAATGCATGGTAATTACAAAAAAGTTTACAAACAACCAAATAAACATCCCCATTAAGGTAAACAACAACCCAATAACCCCTAGAAAAACATTAAAATACCTAGGTATGACAATAGACCAAAGACTTTTCTTTAAACAACACATCACACAAGTATTGCATAGAGCCTATGCAGCAATGCATAGTCTCTATGCAATGCTCTCCCCCAAATCAACCCTTTCCCCGGAAAACAAAAGAATAATATACAGACAAATAATCAGACCAGTTATAACATACGCGGCTCCAATATGGTGCAGTATCTCAGACACTCAAATGACACGACTTCAACGCTACCAGAACAAATTACTTAGATGCATTGCATCAACAGACAGATATGAACGTATTGACAACTTACATCACATGACAAACATGGAAAGAATAGACGAATACATACAACAAATAGCCACAAAGTTTTACCAAAACCAAACAAATTCGTCTATTCTTACCAGACAATTAACTAATTTACGAATACACGACGAAATAAAGCACAAACCACTATATTGGAGACTGCCACTTTATTACAATGACTAAACCACCCCCAACATCCCCACTACCCCTACCCAAAACCTCCTAGATAACCTGAAAATATAAGCACCATAACTAATTCAAATTAATAGTATGAAAGAATAAATGTACAAATGAATGAAAGCGTAATTGTAAATAATGAATGAATGAAACAAAGAATAATTAGAGACTGAAAGAAAGAGCAAATGAAACACCAGGGAAACTTGGTTTCCACTTTCGCGCGCTGCGATCCAGTACCTGACATAAATCAAACAGGTTTTTTCAGTAGCATTTTCCTGTAAAAACAAACAAAACATAATTATAATAGCTCAAACAAACATATAAGACTTAAGCTAATTAAAGCAAAACTAAGCCCAATGTCGTTTGTGAGGTTACACCGGTAAACGACCAAATATATAATTAAAATTATATTATTTACCACCCTAAGGAGCGACCATCCACTCCGGCCTCCCAGGCTAGTTTGTCATTTAAACCTGAACAAGGTCCATAAATGACATATATACATAAAATGAATTGTAAATAATATAAAAATGTAAATATTTAGTAATAATAAAAGCATTATGAAATTGGAATTGGAAATTGGGTGAATCCGCTTCGAAAGGTGCCCCTGAAGCCACCGGCACCTGTCTCACGGGGAAGGGCTAATCCATCCCGAACAAACAGGTGCTTAGAAAGGGATCCCTGAATCCAAACAGGCAGACAGAACCGCCTTTATAGGGAAAAGGGTTCCCTGGCTTTAAACAGAAAGCGGATAGTACCGTTTTCATAGGATAAAGCCGGAGATGCGGCCTCATAAAGAACATCTGGTTCCTGTAACAAGGACCTGGTGGCTACCCACGTCACTAGACCGGCAGAGGAGGGCATGACGGATCTAACCGTCTGCTCGGCATAGACTCCAGGAGACAGGGTACCAGAACACATCAGAACACATATTGTGCTTGTGTCCGGTAGCGACACGAGTAAGAAAGGAAGAACTCTCTCCCAATCTGGTATCGGATTCATTAGAAGTCTGATCCTATTGGGAGAAATATAAAAAGGTGTGAGCCACAATAGACCAAGCGGTCGCAGTGGAGGGCGTAAAAAGTCCACTTACTTTAAACCTACCTACCTACCTACACTATTTTACAGCTTTTGGATCCTCCTAGACCTAAAATACACCTTTCACAAGAGCGATTACGTAAAAAAAAGAATAAAATAGTGTACACTATTTCTTAATAACAAACAGACCATTGTAAACTTTCAAAAATCAATATCTTTTTAACAAACCGATCAAAAAATTTTGTTTTTTTTTTAAATTTTCTAATACATTGGTTTATATTGTATTAGTTTTTAAAAACTATCGTAAGAACCGTTTTTGAGGTATTCCGAAATTAATGCATAGCTTTCATACATGACAGATATCGACAATGTTAATTAGGCACAATTTGATTGTTAATATTTCGTTTCACAGACGATAAAAAAATGTTGTTTTTTTTTCAATTAGATAAAAGACACTTTTATTAACCCTATATTTCAATTTTATTTAGTTCTTAAGAAAATACGGTTTAAGAGTGAACTACCTTAATACAAATTTAATAAAAATAAAACACGTAATAATGGTTATTTGACTACCTACCATTTTACGACATATACGGCCGAGTGATGATCGCGTTGTTAAATTTAGCAATGGACTTAACAATTTTTAAAAGTTAACAACGGTTTAGAATGTTTAACAAAACGTCATTTTCAGTGTTATTTAATAATTTTAGTGGGCAACCTATCAAAATCTGACATTTTGTTAAACATTCTAAACCGTTGTTAACTTTTAACAATTGCTAAGTCTATTGCTAAATTTAACAACGCGATCATCACTCGGCCGTTAGTATGTAATCTACAGAATGTGCAGATAAACACTCGGTAAGTGATGACCAAATTGCGATAGTTCACTTATTTTTACTGTATTCTTGTGTTGGCTAAAATTAACTTAAATGAGGAATATCCTATAAGAAACTACATGTTAAATTCTATAACAAATTTTATTTTGATCTTGAAGCATAAAAAGAAAACATAACAAGAAAATCCAATTCTAAAAATTCAAAAAAAAATTAAAATATCATTCAGCCTTTTTCATAGGATCAGTTTTTTCTCACCACAGTTAATTTAAGCTTTGATTGTAAACATTTCCTTTATCTTAATAAATTATAACGTCATCATGTGTAATATAACCTAAAATATAAAAAAATATATATCGTTATCGCAGTATCACCGGCAATACAGAAATCGTCCCCCCCACCAGATGCCATTTATAAGTCGCCACTGCAACGTTAAAGATTGTTTTTACCCGAGAGTCAATAAATTAGGCTATTTACTAAATAATCATTAAATAAAGCACTTAAGCAGGTTTTTATACATTGATACTCATATTCTGATAAATCGTAACCCACAAAAAAATAAAAATTCATATTTTTGCATCAGTGGTAAAAAATCATGTATTACTAGTAGTTCAGGCGGGATCATTCGAATGATTACTTTTTGAACAAAAACTTGTTAATTTAAGTTTCGTCATTTTTTTCCCACTTTCCCGCAAAGTACATTTGATATGTATTTTTTGATAGTTTCGGAAATATGGGAATCAACAAAGGTTTGATAAAAAAAATATCAATTTTTTAAATAGAACACCATGTATATTGTATCACCAATAAAAAGCTCTTTTAAAGAGCTTTAATAAATACCACATTTAATATGTCTACCTTCAATAATTTTTAATTTCTATTAAAGCTCAATGCTTGTATAAGCTGTAAGCTTACTACTTAGAGCTTATCCCTGCAGATATAATCGAAATTAAAAAGTATTTTTTAGATTTGGATATTTCCAAAACTATTAAAAATAGGCCTATTAAATGTGGTATTTTGTAAAGCTCTTTTAAAGATCTTTTTGATGGTAATACAATATACAGGGTATTTCATCGTAAACATTGCTGTTTTAATATGTTCTTGTTGAGATTACATGCCTGGAATTTCTAGAGAATAAGATCACTTCGGTCCTGGTCTCGAGATATAGCGACTGAGTGTGTTCAGCCCTATTGACCAAAATTCAAAACACTTATCTACGCTAGTTTGCCACCGTTATCACGATTAACTTAAATGACGTAAACGGAAACGACTTGCGAATATAAGTATTTTGAATTTTTTGGAGTTTTTTGCTTTTTTATTTTTCAGGCGATCTGCCAGTTTATAGGGGTCAATAGGGTTGAGCACACTCAGTCGCTATACCCCGGGCCCAGGACCGAAGTGGTCCCATTCTCTATAAATTTCTTAGAAGAGTTATTTCAACAAGAACATAACAATATTAAAACATGAATCCGCCACAAAATTATAGAACAGCTATTTTACTATCAAACTTGTGTCAATGCCCATATTTCCAAAACTGTTAAAGATAGATTATCAAATGTGGTTTTTTAAAAGCTTTCTGATAGATATTTTCAATGGTGATACAATATATAGGTTGTTCCGTTTAAAAAAATGCTATTTTACAATTAAACTAAAAAACATGTGTGTCAATTGTTTTTTGCATTCTTAAAGGACGTAAAAAGAGCTACTAGTTTGTTAATTTAAACAATTTTGTACATTGAATAATGAAAAAGTTACCAATGCCGGATACTTAATTTGGATAACCCTGTAGACTAACAGAACCTAGTAATCTAAATAAAAGAACAAAACCTACATTTTCGCGATTTCTAACAAGTAGTGAACACGTTTTATAAGCATTGTGGGTCACGAGCTATCAGAATTAGGATATCAATATACAGGGTCATTGATGGTCGATGGTACCTTAGACGTTTATGGAAAACGGGACATAGGAATTTGTTGAAAATTTGGCAACGTGGCTAATTGGCCCTGCTCTATCAATCTAAAATATTTTCAACAAATCGACTTAGCCGCTTATACCAAAAAGTATTAGAAAGTTTGATATTTTCAACGAGACACCCTATATATTATCGCATTTTTTGCTCCGCTATTGCTTTCTGATTATTTTTGATATATTATTTTTCATAGAAATTATTATACAAAAATAATTATTATGCAAAAATAATCAAAAAGCAGTAGCGGAGCGAAAAATACAATAATATATAGGGTGTCTCATTTAAAATATCAAACTTTCCAATACTTTTTGCGCTGTGACTAAAGTCCCGACTCGGGATCCATATCAGTCCCGAATAACGTCATCCAAGTGACGTCATTAAATGCGCTGTCGGGACTGACAATTGATTCCGATTCAACAACTACCTCAGTCCCGAATAACGTCATTTAAATGACGTAAACGGTGTAGTTTTGTCGCAACTAATGTTCTGATTTTTTGCTTGAAAGTGTTAGACAATGTTATGGTTTCAATATCACCAAAATCTTGGACTTCCATTGTCTTTATGTGTTAATTGATTCACAACGTTTGGTGAGTGATGTATCACCAACCGTTTTCAAGTAATAAATGAATCACTTATATTGCTTGAAATCGCTAAATCACTTGAAAACGTTTGGAGATACATCACTAACCGAAATGTTCTGTTCAACTAGCAAGTAAAGACAATGGAAGTCCAACATTTTAGTGTTATTGATACAACCATAATGTTATTTAATTTTAATAAATTTGACAATGTAATAATTTAAAAACATTTTATTTTAAACACACTAAACTTGTTTACAGATGAAATTGCACTTAAACATTTAAGTATTCTAGCGTAAGCATGTTAAACAGTATTATTGCCTCTTTGATTTTTTTTATATTTATACACTTTAAATAAAAATATTAAAGGGATGCTTTACATTTTATTGAGGTGATGCAAGATTATAACATTGTTTCGCATAACATATCACACAGTTTGCACAGATATTTATTAGGGTTCTTTTTAGACAACATTTTTTTATAGAATATTCCAGCCGTTTTCTGGATTAATGTCTATATGACAATCCTCAACCTTTTTACCAGTTTAAATCGCTGCCCCCTCTTCTCTTAAAATTCAACATTTTCTCTTGTTTTTTTTTTATATCTAAGATAAAAAAAAACACAATTTCATTTTTTCTTTATACCTTTTTTACAAACTCGAGCATTTTAATCGACTCTGTATCCACAAAATTAGATATAATTTTATTAATATTTCCATTGTCCAGAATTTCATTTGGTTCTGTTTGGCATTCGTTTTAAGAATTTTGGCTTTGATCAATATATGAACTGTTACTTAAGATTTCGTTACTTATAATGATTTTTGGGTTATCCGTGTTAGCAAAATTTAAAGTTTTTTTCAGTGGTCACAGTAAAATAGTCACCGCCAAGCTCAATTACTTGATCTTGGTTTATAGCTGAAATTTCTTGGGGACCGTATGCGGATCCCGACTCGGGATGCACATACGGTCTGGCCAGCCCCTACAAAACCACTGCGATGACATCATTTAATGACGTTATTCGGGACTGGACATAGATCCCGAGTCGGGACTCTAGACACAGCGTACTTTTTGGTATAGGTATAGACATATATCTAGTAGTTCTCGACTTATTAATTTATTTCTTTTTTTTTTCTTCAAAACATAGCTAGAATTAAGTTTGTATTACTACGTCACTTAGATTCGGAGAAAGTTTAAATTTTGGAGGTAATTTAGGGAGGTCATGTATATTACTTATGAGTAAGAAAATTTGTTCTAAATTATACAGGGTTGGTCAAAATTAGTGATTTTAGCGCGGGATACGAAAATTAAGAAAAGTGCATTTTTTTACTATTATATTATGACATATTTTAAAAGGCAATAAAAATCCCTTGCAAATGATATATCATGGTGACACGTGAGCTATTTGAAAAATTCGATGACCGCTGGTTTAAGCTTGTGGGATCATAGGATTGGCCTGCAAAATCATTTGATCTTACACCACTTGATTTTTATTTTTGGGGTAATTAGAAATAAATTGTATTCAAGACACTGGTAAACAGCAAAGAGGAACTACGTCAATTGTATTGGTCAACTAGATCCTTCCGAAGTACAAGCAGCGACAAAACATGCTGTACAACGCAGGATTTTGAAGTTTTTAGAAGTCAATGAAAATTATTTGAAAAATTTGTTGAAAATTATTTATAATCTAATTATTTAAATGTTAAAACATTAGCGTTATATCCATTGTTATTAATGTTTATTTAAATATGTTTTAGTTGTGGTAAACTTGGGTCATTCTTAAGTTGTGAACCCAATTGTATAAAGTTAATTTGTATTCGCACAAATTTTCTTTTAGCCATTCGTCGTAAATTAAACTTTCTGCATGTTCTTCCTATAATTTTGCCACATTGTCCATGAATAATACACAGATTTATCAAAACTTTATTTGAATGGTTAGTTCTCTCCATTTCAATTATTTTCGAGTCACTACTTTTAAAAAACCCGCAAGTGTATCCCCACTAACGCACTAATCGTCAAAATTTTCTTAATAACATGTTTCACCGTGACATATCATAGCCATCTAAGGCAAATATCTTAAAATGATCCAATTCTTACAGAAACTTGCTTTTATTTCCGAAACCTTACTAGTTAGGTAAAGAAACATAAAATTTCATTTGCAAGGTATTTTAATTGCCTTTCATAATATGTCATAATATACAGGGTGTTCCATTTAAAAAATGCACTTTTCTTCATTTTTGTATTTCGCGGTAAAATTACTAATTTTAACCAACCCTGTATATTGTAAAACAAATTTTCTTACTTAAAAGTAATATACAGGACCTTCCTAAATTACCTCCAAAATTTAAACTTTCCATGAATCTCAGTGACGTAGTAACAAAAATTTAATTGAAGCTTTGTTTTGAAGAAAAAATAAAAAATAATAATTAATGAGTCGAAAACTACTAGGGATAGTTATAGGGAAGTCTTATACAAAAATAATCAGAAAGCAATAGCGAAGCGAAAAATGCAATAATGTATAGGGTGTCTCACTTATAATATCAAAATTTCTATTACTTTTTGGTATAAGCGGCAACGTCGCGTTGTTGAAAATATTTTAAATTAATAGAGCATGGCCAGTTACCCATGTTGCTAAATTTTCAAAGAAATTCCTAAATTCCGTTTTCCATAAACGTCTAAGGTACCATCGACCATCAATCAGCCTGTATAGAAAATTGTGTATGTGAACTTTTTCACTAAAACAATGATGCTAATAAAAGTGCTATGCTAATTTAAATGGAAACTGAATGAATAGCATAAAAATCTAAAAGACTATCATGACGCGTCTTTATATTATTATTTGTCGCATAATAATTACCTGTCAACTTAACTACCATGCGACCAGTCTTCATCTGAGATGTTGCCCTGTTCTGTATTCCTAGCCAACATGTAATTGTCCATATCAATAGATCTACAATTATTTATCGAATATCTCAATTTTTCCGCCATTATTTCCTGGCTAGTGTATGGAGGCAGTTTTAGTTGAAAGAAGCACGTTTGTGCCGTTGGAAGACCATTGACGGCTTTATCCACTTTCATAACCTAGAAAAATTGTATGTCTTTACTTCTAACGAATGCTGAGCAATAATAGTCCTAAATCCAGAATACAGACCATTAAATGTCAAGGCTGTAAGTAAAGTGATACAGGGTGGCCCAGAAAGAAATTCACTTAAAAAATTGAAAATAAAAACTAATATATACATAAAACCGTTTTAGTTTTTTACAATATAAAGTCAATTAATTGTTATTTTATTTTTTTAATACCAAATCATCAAGATTACGAACCACATCCAATCGGGCATGGTGTTTCCCTTAAAATGGATAACACAGGTCAACATTTGACCTACGCAGGAACGCATGAAGCGTTTAAATGCTACTAGGGTTTTTGGGGTCGATGATTACAATGATAGGGTCGGTTAACCCCCATCACGTCAGGTTCAAGGCCATTTGAAGGTCAAGTGAAGAAAAAATCATCTAAAATCAGGAAAAATTCACGCATATGTTTTCGAGGTCGCTGAATCCGAATCCGCGAACACTTTGGACTTATCCATATGCATACATTTTTCCAGATTTTTTCTACGCTTTTTTCCCTACTTGACCTTTAAATGACCTTAAACCTGACCTTATGGAAGTTAACTGACCTCAGATTCGGATTCGCCGACCTCAAAAACATACGTACGAATTTTTTCAGATTTTTCGCATCGTACTTAACATTTTTATCCCATAAAATCTTCAAAATAACCTTAAAATGACCTTGATTGATTGATTGATTGATTGATAAACTAAATACACAAGTTGAGGTTTTGTCCGCCTCGACACTGCAGCCTACAGGGCTTGTTGTATCTCTTGTGTATTTGTTTCAGTTAAAAAGGTTTGACACCTTAGACAGGTGTAGTAGCCCTTTTACTGTTCTTTTGTGGTCACCAGCCTCCTGGTGGTTAGTGTCCACCATGAGGTCTTGATTTGTTCTCCAGTATGTAAGTGCAGGGCACTCATATATGATGTGGGAGGATGTCTCTTCCTCTTCGTCACATAGTCTGCAATTGGGTTCTTCTCAAAGGAAGTTTTAAACGTGTATGGAAGCCCAATGCTATGGCCCATTCGATCAAAAAATTTCAGCCCAGTATAAAAATAACTGTCAGACTTGGCCTTGCCGATTCTGCGCAATAACAAAATTCCATGAAATAATTTAATGTGTTGCCCATTACACACTGATAAATCAATGTGCAGTTAGGCAACACATTATACTTTATGAGCCGGCATACCTTTTTAACGCATCGGCGCACGCGGCGCGTATGATATCCGCGCTGTACCATCCACCAACCGTTGGCGTCGTCGTCTCATCAATCGCCGTTTACGTTGTGGTTTGTGCCCTTTGCGCCGTATTAGTTTCGGTTGTTTTGCCTTGTGTGATTATATTTTGTGGTTGCAGGAGTTTTTTGGATTGATAAAAACATTTTTATTTTAGTGATTAGTGTTTATTTAATTGTGACTATAATTTTGTGTTTATTGTTTGTTCCTTAATATCGTAACAAAATGACTGGAGGTTGTATGGTTTGTCTTGCAAATCCAAGGGTAACATACCCGGCATTTTTTACTTTAGGTAATATTTTTATATTTAAATTAGGTGTTTCTTATGAGACGTAACGTTAGGTAAGAATAAATAATAATACCTATATCAATTATGAATAATAGAAAATAAAATATTCTAGGAAATAGCAGTGGGAAAGTAAGGCAATCTTAACTATCTTTTAGATGATTACCACAATGTTTGTGTGTTTCTGTGGATTATAAAAAAGAAATAAGGTTTACATTTAGGTACTTTTATTTCATTTAACAATTTAGTTTAAAATTTATTTTAAAAATCGTGTTTTATTTATTTACAAAGATTTTTGGTAAAAATACAAAACTCCGAAAATATCAACCATTTAAATAGAGGGCTGTAAAGTATTCTTTCCATATTATATCAGGTGATATAAAATCCAATATTACACAATAATTTTAAATATTCTACAGTGATATCGTTAAATAACCAACAATTTTGTGCAAAAAAAACAGTGAATGTTTAAATTTGACATATGGTGATGTTAACTTTATAGACAGTAACAAAGAATATGGAAGTCTGGCCCTGACCCACTACTCATTGCGCAAACTCCGCATTGCCGACCCCCCGATTCCCGCTGCCCTGCACGGCTGGACAATTTTGTTCTACAGTATTGGGCTTCCATACACCTTTAAACTTCCTTGGTTCTTCTCTATAGATGCCCATAGTATACATATGTTTTCTTAGGGTGCAGTGTCCGGTTATTAATCCTGTCACTATCCTAATCTGATTCCTATTTAGTTTTAGTAATTCACTTGTCAATGCTTTCGATGGTGAGTCCAACATTGATTTACTGTGAATTTACCGACCTCGAAAACATATGCATGAATTTTTCCAGATTTTTCCAATGTTTTTTTTTCACTTGACCTTTAAATGACCTTAAACCTGACGTGATTTAGGTTAACCGACCTTCTCATCGTAATCAGCGACCCTAAAAACCCTAACCGCTTCCGGCGTTCCCGCGTAGATCAAATGTTGATCAGTGTAATAAATTCCATTTCTTGCTAATTATTTAGCTTCAATGGCCGCAGTGTTGTTGTCGGATTATTGAAGACTTAAATCGAGGCTTCTCGAAGGCCAGGATGTCACTCCTCCGTGAAATTAACTTGCAAAATTTAACCTTGATTCCAGGTCGGCTAGCTGCAATACCTCCACTAATTGAATTTTATAGAGATGCAAATTTATATCGAGGTAGAAAATTCGCTGCAACGTCGATCCGGACATACCTAGAGCAGAGAAACGTTTACGAGTCGACATTCTTTGGTTCGCGCGTAAACTTTCTCTAACTCGCTGAATGGTTGGACCATGATGCCATATTTTTATGTGTTAATCCTGTTTTTTGAATCTCTTAATCCACTGCTTAACTAAATTAGTGCAAAGGCCGAACTACTTTCCTCTAAAACGTTTGAAAACTGGCGGAATTATTAAAATGAACTTTTTTCTTGACCACCTTGTACTTGAATAATGCTTGTTGCTTACTGAAACATTAAAACAGTTACTCTGTTTTCTTGTAAAATTTCACTTACTTGAAATCGTTGCGATAAATCAGCCAAATTTGCAGGCAATCTCGATCTACCGGAAACGAATCTCATAAATAAAACTCTTTCGTTATCGGTAAAGCTTTCTAAAATATTCCACAGCCATTTGACTAATTGATTATTTTCGTCTAATTCTCTATACCTAAAAATCAAAGAAGATATTAATTGAATAATATATTTTTTGGTGAAAAATATACTTGTTCCTAATATACGCATTATGGAAACTAGGTAATCCTTCCATCATTTTAAAGCCAGTCAAACCTATAGGTCTTATTAAAAAAATACTAAAAAGCATTTTATTTTACCACTGCCCAACTGAATATTAAAATTAACATTTACCTTTCGACCGATACCAAATTGAACAAGAATGAATTTAAAATTTTATACATATTTTTAAAACCCTTTCAGTGCTGTGCTAAGCATGTAATAATAAAAAAGTATTATTTCAGAATTTTTTAAATAAAAATTTAAAGATTTAACGGTTTTTGAGATTACCGGTATCCTTACTGGTATACTTTGGGTGAAAAAACTATACTCTGTTAAAAAATAACTATGGCTTACCTAACAATCTTTTTCAGAACACTTATAGATATGTGGGACATGCCGCACACTAGCTGTTCCAAATGTTCGGCAGTCATTAAAGAAAGAAGTGGAACTGGTATTATGCCAGACATTCCTTCTCTGATAGCGAGAACCTAAAATCAACAATAAAAATAATAATTTTTTGTTACATTGCTAATAATTATAGTATATTAAACCTGGCGTGTGCCAGACAACGCAATAACTCCTATTAAACCAATTTTAAAAATCGGTACAATAATGAAATTGTAAAAATAATAACGGGCCTAGCAGGATAAGATAGGGTCAGCGGCCCCAGAAAGATATTTTGAAAATAACTTGTATGGCAACATTGGCGAGATACAAACTTACCGTTGACACAATTTTAGTCTCTCATCTCGCTGCGTTCTGGAGGTAATTGATCAAATAGACGCTAAAGCGAGTATTTTTTAAACTTGTTTTTTTCGAAAACTATTGTAGCTGCACTAATGAAACAAAATTTATTTATTAGACGAAATATAAGTCTGCATTATAAATTTTTTATAGAATTTTTCTATTGTATTTACTATTAGAAAAAAACAATATTTTTGTCTAAGGATTTTTTTTATAGTTCACGCAAAGTTACAATCACAGAAAAAATATATAATGTAGCTTACTATGTCTAGTATTACTACTAAAAAGCCCATAAATATAAAATGGGTGCAACACTTTCAAAAAAAATAAAACTTATAATGACCGTCCTCGGTACCAATGAATTTACATTTATCTTTTGATTAAACCTTATATCATAATTATGAAAAAGTGGTAACATATTTGTTTTTTACGTATAAGTTTTTAAAGGCTTTAAACGAAAAAGTTATTATTCAGGTTAAAAAAAAGATCCTCAATATTTAGACATAAATTACAATAAAATTATATTGATTGCATAACAAATTATAGTATTAATGTATATTACTAACCTTCATCGCTGTCCTCATTGATAACTGTGTGAGTCTCTTCTGATGTAAATATATCAGACAAAGCTTGTGCTGGACGTAAAATACGGGAAAGATATCGGGCATAAGACAAATAATAAACTACTGCGGCTATATGAGAGCAACATCCTACTGTTCTTAGACCATTAGGACATTTGCAGCAATATCGGCATATACTTTCAATTGTTGTTCCGTTTGGTTTATATTCTATATAAACATGATAAGTTTTACGGTTCACATGTCTTGATCTAACTTCTAGTTTTAATCAGCTCGGTGTGGTTTTAACAAACTGTACTGTGAGGTTGCTTTCTTCGTCCATTATCTCCGCTAAATAAGACACAGCCTGTGAGAGTTGGTAAGAGCCAGTAAAAAACTAGTTGTTTCTTGTTTAACTGGGGAAAATCTAGAATTTCGGAAGATTTAAGTTGCTGAAATACCGACGTTCGACGATTCCATTTTTTCAATAACTTCTTCACTCAGAGTATTTGCAATGCTCATTCTGCTACGCATGTACTCAAGCACCTCATCATTTTTATCGCCATCAGAATTTAATCTCTGGCCATACTTGTTTTGAAGAAATCCAACAATTTTACAAATAATTTTCGACTTGTTGTCTAAAGAATTGTGTAGAAGGCGATATTTTTGGGCTATTGCACCATGAACTGCTTCCACAACCCATCTCAATTTGGTTACTCTTCTTGATTCGTTAGGGTCTTCCGTTGTTAGTTGCGTCCTATTTCCTTTTAAAGCTGGCATAAGTACAGTAAAGCCTTTACTTTGGAGAAAATCAACTGAATCGCAGAAAACTACGATCTACAATAAAAATGTCGTTTGGTAATAGTAATGTCTGTAAACCAGTAGAGTCTTGTAAAACAAGTTTGAGTATTGAAGCGTCGTTTTGAGTACCGTAAAAAGGTCCTGCAAAGTCTACGATATAACCGTTTGTAGTGCAGATTGTGAAAGGTTTGCAAAGATTAATTTTTTTCTGCCCAGAGAAAGATTTTCTTTGATAAAAATTATTTTGACTTTTTTGATGTCGTACATAAGTACCATCGCAGATTATAACAAGTTGATTATCAGAGAGATTTAATAACTTCTTGGCTGTACTGGATGTGTTAGAAATAAGATCCTGACGTGTAATAGCACTATAGTTAAAATATTTTGGTATAATATCTGTTTCAAAATCTTTCACGATCTCGTCAAAAAATTTTGATACGTATTCTTCATGTTGCAAGCCCAAAACAGCAGCAATAGTCCTATTTGAATTTCCTGTCCTTAATTTGAAAAGAAAAATAATTAAAGCTTGCGTCACTGTCCGAATTTTTGTATTTCTCATTGAAGGTAGCATATGTCTAAGCTCAATAATGTTTTCCCAAGTAAGGCCTGTCAGAGATTTAAGTTGATTTTCAGACAATCCATTTTCTATTTGATCGAACAATGTTAGATTAGATGTTTCGGCGAGTAAATTTAAAAAAGTAACTAGTTCTGATTTTTTAATTTTACTTGTATTAGAAATAATACATAATCGGAACAAATCGTCTTCGTAAATTCTATCACCAATCATATGTTCATTGCAGCAACGATCACCGTTGGGTATAAAAATCTTTTTTTTTACGAAAACGTAACATCGCGTTTCAAGAGATATAATTCGCATATTTACTTCCACTTGATATGCAGAACCGATGTGTCGATACTACTCGTGGAAAAGGCATTTCAATAGCTGTTTTCGGGTTCAGTTCAGATCTTCGGAGTTCAAAATTGCCTGTTCGTTTTTAAAGAACGCAAGCGGGCGGTTCTAGAACAGTATTAAACCAAACACATTATCATCTTCGTCAGAGCTGGTAACGCGACACATAAAATCATAATCATTTGTATCTTCATGTTCAATTGTCATAGAATCACTGTCACTGTTGGTATCGCTCACAGTAGGCTTTAAAGTTGAGGCTGACTGTTTGTAGAAACTTAAACGACAATTGTAGCATATTATATCACTTACTAAGATATTCTTCTTAAAACAATCACTGTATATTTTAGCTTCATTTTCAGTTTTGATAACTTTTCTGTACTTGTTATCGTAAAAACTTACTACAATTTTTAAATTTACCAGGCATATTTAATGTACAAAACTAACTTAAACACAATAGTTTATCTATAAACAAAATAAAAAAATTATATCCCGAAAGAATCCGCCACAATTACTGTAGACGAGCTACTGTAAACAAAACAATACACACGGTGCACACACACGACTAGTTCGAAAACGACAGGATTTGACTTGTTCTCTGAAGGCGTTGCTGTTCTACTAACAATTATTATCTCTTTATGACAAAATTAACGTCGTACGTATATTTTTTACTACAAACGAATTTATTTTTTTAATAATACACGTATTTTAATGGTGTACAGATTAATAAAAAAGTTTAATCAAAAGATAAATGTAAATTTATTGGTACCATGGACGGTCATAAGAAGTTTAATTTTTTTTTGAAAGTGTTGCACCAATTTTATGTTTATGCACGTTTGGGAAGTAATGCTAGATATAGTAAGCTACATTATATTTTTTTCTGCGATTGTACCATTGCGTGAACTACAAAAAAAATCCTGAAAAAAATATTATATATATATATATATATATATATATATATATATATATATATATATATATATATATATATATATATATATATATATACACTTTTTCATAATTATACGGTCATAATAAGTTTTAATTTTTTTTTAAAGTGTTGCACCCATTTTATATTTATGCGCCTTTTAGTAGTATAACTAGACATAGTAAGCTACATTATATATTTTTTCTGTGATTGTACCTTTGCGTGAACTATAAAAAACCCTTTTAAAAAAAATATTTTTTTTCTAATAGTAAATACAATAGAAAAATTCTATAAAAAATATATAATGTAGACTTATATTTCGTCTAATAAATAAATTTTGTTTTATTAGTGCCGCTACAATAGTTTTTGAAAAAAACAAGTTTAAAAAATAGTTGCTTTACCGTCTATTTGATCAATTACCTCCAGAACGCAGCGAGATGAGAGACTAAAATTGTGTCAACGGTAAGTTTGTATCTCGCCAATGTTGCCATACAAGTTATTTTTAAAATATCTTTCTGGGGCCGCTGACCCTATCTTATCCTGCAAGACCCTTTAATTCTCATTTTATTCTCCATCCATATAATACGAAAGCGTAGAGGGGTCACGCTGTAATTTTTTCGTAATTTAGACTTTACTTTGAATTCAGACTTTAATCTCTGAATTCAGATTTTATGCTCTAAATTCAGACTTTCATGTTAATGTGCGAGTTCCGACATAAAAGTCTGATTTTAAAAATTACAGTCTGAATTTAGAGATTAAAGTCTGACTTCAGAAATTTAGGTTTTAATTCAGAGATTAAAGTCTGAACTGGGGAAAATTACAGCGTAGTTCTTCTATGCTTTCGTAATATACTGATCTCAATCAGTCTGAAGTCACAGATTAAAGTCTGACTCTAGATATTTAGGTCTGAATTCAGAGATTGTCTAAACTGGGAAAAATTACACATTTTTACGCTTTCATAATATACTGATCTCAACAAATAAAAACTTTATATATTCTTGTTATCAGACTTTAATCTCTAAATTCAGACTTTAATCTCTAAATTCAGATTTTAAACTATCAATTTAGACTTTAAGCTCTGAATTCAGGCTTTCATGTTATTGCGCAAGTTCCAACATAAAAGTCTGAATTTAAAGATTAAACTCTGACTTCAGAGATTTAGGTCTGAATTCAAAGATTAGTCTGAACTGGGAAAAATTACAGCGTGGCCTTCTACGCTTTCGTAATATACGGCTCTCAATTAACAAAAACTTTATAGATTCTTAAATAAAAACTTCTTCTTGGACTTCCATTGTCTTTATTTAATTTTTTCACAACGTTTCGAACAGTAAGTAGTTAGAAGTTAGAATTAAGGAACATCAAAAACATACTAGAATGGGCAAGACTGACAAGTCAGGTGTTGCGGAACATGCTTGGTCTAAAAATCATAATATTAATTGAAAAGATGCTGGGATTGTTCTTAGAGAATCCCACTGGAAGAAACGAAAGTTTAAAGAAGCTGCTATTATTAATAACTATTCCCATGTTTATAGTAAACCAAGTTTAGAAATCCACAACATTTGGCAACCTCTGCTCATTAACTGGAAAGAAGTCAAGCTCAGTAGACCATAAAAATGGGCAGTGGCTTCATGCATCAGTGACCCGGTTAGGATATATAAGGCGTAGTTATAGGCTTAGATATTTAGTATTCACTTAAAAACGATCAGAGATACTTACTGTTCGAAACGTTGTGAAAAAAATTAAATAAAGACAATGGAAGTCCGAGAAAAAGTTTTTATTCAACCTGCAACATTGTCTAGAACCATCAGAGAAATGTATAAAGGGATGCGCAAAAGTCCGGAATAAAATTAATATCTTTTTAACCAGTAACTTAAAAATTGTACGCATTTTTTGGCAATAAAATGAAATATTTTTTTTAACCCCTTAGCTGCAACCCTTCCCAACTTTTTTTTCAAATGCAAACCTATGTCTGTATGGGTCATTGAAAAGCTCGAAAAATGGAATCTGACCAAACCCTTTCTTTTTTTAACTTATGTGGTTACCAGGAAATGAGAAAAACTCTTTTAAAAATAAAAAAGTTAGAAATACCACTTGGTGCTATCTACGGGTGAATTAACGTTGCAAATAAACAAATAAAGTGGCATTCAGTGGATGATGTACACTGCTCAACAATTGCTAAGGATCATCAGTACCTAGTTTCTAAAAGTTTACAAATTTTAAGAACAGACCAACCTGGGCAGGCAGCACAATAAATTTTATTGATTATGTGTAAAACTGATAACGTAATCTAGCATCAACATTCTTTGGAATTTATTTTTTCAGAAAAAAAATACACAAAAAATTAGTTATAATCCCAAGCAATTGTTGAGCAGTGTACTTCAAAAAGAGAAAAAGGTTGTTAAATTTTTGTACCAAATTTAATGCCCTGATAAGAAAAATTTTTTTTGACTCAGTTTTAAAATTGTGGCATTTCTGGGTAAAATTGAAATCTGTTTAGTTTATTAATTGTGTACCTTCAAAGTGTTCTTTTTTAATTTGCCAAACAAAAATGGTATTGTCAGAGAGGCAGCGTATCGAAGTCTTGATATTGTTGGGATGTGGGGATAGAATGCGGAGTCAAAGTGAAGTGTGTACTTTATTTAATGCAAAATATCCGGAAAATCACATTTCCCAGGCTACTGTGAGTAAGATCTTACACAAATTTGAAGAATATGGTACAGTGAAGGACATGTCCAGAAGTGGCCGGCCACATGTTTTAGACGAAGATCAAAAATTGGACATTGCCGTATCTCTGCAGAAAGATCCACATTTGTCAACGGTTTCATTAGCCCAAAACAATCCTGCGTCTAGACGTACGATTGGGAGGTTTTTGAAAACAGAAAAATACCACCCATATAAGGTATATCTTGTCCAAGAGCTCTTGGAAGATGACTATGACAGGCGTTTGCAATTTTGTGAGGAAATAATGAGGCGATGTGACGAGAATAATGGGTTTCTGTTATGTTTCCCAATGAAGCAGATCCAGATATCCCCACTGAAACACTTTGGGTTCCAACAGGATGGCGCTCCCCCACATTTTGGTATTAACGTCAGAGAATATCTCGATGAAATATTTGCAGGACGCTGGATTGGACGACGTGGTACAATTGAATGGCCGCCACGATCCCCAGACTTAACGCCATTAGATTTTTTTTTTGGGGATATCTGAAAGACAAGGTTTATCAGAATAGGCCGGCTAATTTTGAAGATCTAAAAAACAGAATTAGAGTGGAATCACATAACATACCGGCTGAGGCCATTAGGAATTCCGTAGGCGGGTTTTACCATCGCCTAGGAGCCTGCCAAGTAGAGGGTGGAGGGCATTTTCAGCATCTGTTACGTTAATTCACCCCTAGATAGCACTAAGTAGGTATTTCTAACTTTTTTGTTTTTAAAAGAGTTTTTTCTCATTTCCTGGTAACCACATAAGTTTAAAAAAAAGAAAGGGTATGATCAGATTTCATTTTTTACGAGCTTTTCAATGAGCCCATACACGACATAGGTTTGCATTTAAAAAAAAAAGTTGGGGAGGGTTGCAGCTAAAAGGTTGAAAAAAATATTTTATTTTATTGCCAAAAAATGCGTACAAGTTAAAATCAATTTACGTGTTCAGCGTTTTTTTCCTAAGTTACTGGTTAAAAAGATATTAATTTTATTCCGGACTTTTGCGCATCCCTGTAGATTCTAATTATCAGACTTTAATATCTAAATTCAGATTTTAATCTCTAAATTTGGATTTTAAACTATGAACTCAGACTTTAAGCTCTGATTCAGACTTTCATGTTTCGATATAAAAGTCTGATTTAGAGATTACAGTCTAAATTTACAGATTAAAGTCTGAGCAGGGGAAACTTACAACGTAGCCCTTCTACGCTTTCGTAATACACTGATTTCAATGAACAAGAACTTTATACATTCTTGTTACCCTCCAGTTTTCGACAGTATTAAAATATGTAGACACTTAGTGGGATACATGGGAGGAGGAGCTTTCTTGGATCATAACTTAACTAAGAACTATTAAAATATGAAAAAACAACTCTAAAAAAAGACCCCGAAAACAAAATTTAACATCTCATGTGCCTATTGTTACTCTCAAATAGTGGAAGGCAGCGGATCCAATTTGCTCAAGCCCATGAAGGTATGGTATAGAAGATTGACGCTGAATTCATGTCTCGTTTTACAAGGTATTTACCAGTGATGAGTACAAGGTCATCCAACGAGGACTGAACCGTACCATATTTGTGACTTGCCTCGTATTTGAAAGAAATATATTTATAGCTAAATTGTGTATTTTTGCCCATAGCATGTTTCACTTTTACCAATATGTATTAGAAATAGTGATAGACGCTAGACTTTGACAGAATATTGACTTGTTGTGTTTAAGCATTTCAGATATTTATTGTTACCTTTTATTATTTTCTAATTTAAATGACAAATTTCTTAAATAAACAAAATGGATTTTGTTGTTACTAAAATGATCACGAAATCCTTTTTATTGCAATGCATCGGAAAAAATGAGAGGCTTTCAAAAACAAACCAATAAATATGGTGTCCTATTAAGATAGTACTAATTTTATATCGAATCGCCTTTGTTTCAATGCAAATCATTTAGAAAATGATGTTCTTCAGGATTTAACGGAAAAATACACGAGATCGTTGTTTCACGTATTTTTTTAATATGTGAAAAGCCACAAATATGGCTATGTTTAGTCCTCGTTGGATAAACTTGTAGATACTAGGTTATTGGAAAAACATATGTCATTAGTAGCTTTTATAGAAAAACAATGTTCGAATGCATAATAATGCTTAATTGTTTACAGCCGGAATAACTCGCCAATACCTTAAAAATGTTGATATTTAGGTACTACTTTGACCACCCAAAAATCCAGACTAAATCCTATTGAGCAAAACAAAAACAAAATGGGGAAAAATATTGCAAAATGGTAGTTCCCTTGCCGCGTTTAAACACCGCCCCTGTAAGGTTAGCGAAGTTAAGGGACGACGGGCATGGTGACCACCGTTCTTGTAATTCGGAATCCACGGTAAACTATAGTTCCCGTCTGGATCACCTTACTCTGACGTTAATGGAGGGTAGTTTAGAGGTAGTAGTAAAAGGTGCCGTGAAAATACAATATCTGCATGTTTTGGTACTTGGACAACGGTGACGAAACTGAGGGAAGATGGGTTAAACATCTAAAAACCCGGCGCGGGGGGTGGTGGCCGGTCAGAAAATCCTAGAAAGATATATCCCGATCATTAATATCCCATGCCAAAATATCTTATACAAAAAAATCCATGAAAAAACATCATATAAAAAATATCCCATTAAAAAATCCTATGGCAAAAACTTACTAATACAAAAATATCCTTATCTTATCTACCAAATGTGGCCAAGGTCCAAGCTTGTAAGGTTATGGAAAATATAAGAGACATAGCTTCGACACTATATTCATTGTAAATATATTGTGTTTGTTGTGTAGGTTCCTTCCTCATTGATTTACTTTTCTTGATTATAGGTGAAGCGTTTCACATTCACGTAACATGATAATGGAAAAGATAAGGATATTTTTGTATTAGTAAGTTTTTGCCATCATCATAACATCGCACCATCAACAGACAAATGTTATGTCACATAAACTATCCTAGTTTCAATATTATAATTACCTGTAGGTCAAATTCTTGCATTCTAAATTTGACAGCCTGTTCAAAGTATTGTGTCCTATTTTGAAATGTTAATGCTATATTTTTGCCTCCGTGGGTTATTGGAACAATCTAAAAATAAACATATTAATATATTAAAATATGTTGATACAACACTGTTTGTCGGTCCTTCTTAAACACATCAAAATTGCACTCTAATGTGTCCAATTGGAAGTGAGACATAGACCTTACAAAAAATAGAATTGAACATTTTTAAAGGAGCAGAATTAAAGGAAAATATTTACATGCCTAACAGTTAAATACAGTTTTTTTCATATACAGGGTTGCCAAGAAAGTTCTCTGTTATTGAAAAATTTAGGAAAAAAATATGGTAATCAATTGTGCATGTTAGACAACCAAAAAACATTTTGCCACTTGTTAAAAAGTAAGCTTACGAGTTAAAATATAGAAAAAAATTAATAGTCAAAACTGTTTATAATTTAGTTTTAGTTTAAAATAAACAACTCCACTCTAGTATTCGATTTCTTAAGCCACCATGTAATTCTGATTTGGAAAACAAGCGCAGGTCAATGCAGATATCTCTTTTACAAGACCTCAAACTTATCTTGGATTGAGGCGCCAAAAATCTTGTTCAGTTTAATGCCTCGAAAACACAGTCATGTTCGCTGTCACGAAAAAAGTTTGCCAATGCTCATCCCTTACATATGAGCGGCCAAGTGCTGCAGAACAAAGAGTCGTTTAATCTAGTCGGCGTTACTTTTAAGAATAACCTCAACTGGCATAAACACATTACATCTATAGCTTCGGCAGCTTCAAAAAAGCTTGAATTCCTCTTTAGGGCCAGAAAATATTTCTCTTCTTCCAATCTGTATACACTCTGTATGTATCCCAAATCAGACCCTCTTTAGAATATTGTTCTCATGTCTGGGGAATGGCGTCCTCTTCAACACTAAGCATTCTGGACTCCATCCAAAGAAGAGCCGTTCGTCTTATTAATGATCCCACACTTACAGAAAGGCTACCTCTTCTTGCCCACCGTCGAGCTGTAGGGGATCTGTCGCTCTTCTATAGGTATTTTCACGGCTTCTGCTTAGAGGAGTTGGCCAGTTGGTTCGGTTAGAGAGGCCCCGAACTTTCCGCTTTCTTCGTTCCTTCATACCTAGAGTGTCAAGACTATGGAACCTGCTGCCCGCAGAAGTTTTTCCTTCTCCTCCCGATCTCCAAATATTTAAGTCTCGTGTGAACAAACTACCTCTTACTACACTTAAGACACCCACGGTACGTTAGTACTTAGGCATCAGCCTTCGTGGACTGTCCCAAGATAAAAAAACAATTACATTTATTTTTTTTAAATATATGAATTACTGTGGACGTGATACCATATTCGTTTCAATGCCCTGTATCTAAAAGGAAATATTGATAACAGCACTTTTAATAGGTTGGAAAATAAGCTAATACTATTTATGTTCAGACTATATTTTTGCTTTTTTTCGTCACTTGTGAAATGCCATTTAGAATGTATATTTTTGTATAATGTAAAGAAATAAATAAATAAATAAACAAAACTGAACCAACACATTTAAAGTCACGCTATCAAGTGTTTACTTTTATATATAGGGTATTGAAACAAGTATGCCATCACGTCTACAGTATTTTTTATTTTTTGTTGTTTCATCAACGATAAAAAAAATAAAATTTAGGTCAAATAATTTATTGGGTGCTAATGAAATGATTTTTAGTGAAAAAACAAAAAATTATTTATAAATACAGTACAGGGTGATCAGTTAAGGGTAGCGAGCGGCCATATCTCATAAGATATTGGTCGTATAGATTTGAGAAAAAAAAATCATAATAAAAGTCGCCAAGAGAAATTGCTGGAAATTATTTTCGGGTTTGTCTAACGTCCGCTAGAGGGCGTAACAACCAACACCAAGTTTATAGAATTTTGTCCAATGAAAGTTTATCGATGATTTTTTTATATATTAACTGACCATTTCCCTACATTTTTTGTCTAAAACGTTTTGTTCTATCTATCAAAATAAAGCGGTGTGGGAAGTTCAATTGTTTTTTTAAACAAACCAAGATTTCTCCCGTTTCTTTTGACCGATTTTAGCAAACTTAGGCTTATATGAAAGAGCATAATTTGCACTACAAAACGCTTATTTGGTTTTGAATTTTTAACTTTTGCTGTCGCCGCTAGATGGCGTTAAATGAAATGGTAGCAAATTTTTAAGTTTTTAAAAAAAAAAAAAACATATTTAATGGTATATTAATTGTTATATATTTTAAAAGAGGATAAATTTCTCTATAATTTAATGAAAAAAATTTATTGTCTACCTTTTTTTGAACCGTTGATATTGACCAAAATATAATTTTATTACATTAAAAAATCACTGTAAACAGTATGTAAACCGATTTTATTTTTTCAATCCAAAACCAAAAAAGTCAAGAGGTTCTTTTTGTTAGCAACTAATAAGAGATTACAAAACTGATTTTTATTTTGATAAAAAACAGTGGCGTGCCATTTTTTAATGTAATAAAATTATATTTTGGTCAATATCTTATGAGATATGGCCGCTCGCTACCCTTAACTGATCACCCTGTATATCGCAAAAGTTACAATTTCTTAAGTGTTTATTTTTTTAAAATAAGCATAGAACTAAAATCTAAATAGATTTGTCTTAAACCCTTTTTTGTTTATTTTAACTTCTAAATCTTACTTTTTGACAATTCATATCAGATTTTACCAATTTACCGCTATAACAGCAGTCACGTGAAAAGTGTTAAAATGTTTTTTAGGTTATTTGACACAATTGAATACTGGAAAAGTTTACTTATAACAAACAAAAAAAAATCCCATTTGTTTCAAACTTTTTTGACATTGAAATAAACAAAAAAATTATATTAGTCGTGTTCTATACAGTTTTTTTTAAAGTTAAGTCATTTATTTTTATAGCTTGTAGAACTCGTAAAGAGCAGTCAATTTAGCAAAAATCATCTATATAAAAGTTTTTAAATAAAGCAGTTATACACAGTTATTAAAAAAAATTATATAAAAATTTAAAACAGTAATACAAACCTGATTTTTTGATAATTTCGACCACTGCGTTGTAAAAACATACAATTTTTTGTTTACTACTGATACTGGATTTGACCAGTGGTAAATAATTCGTACAATATTGCGTGGTAGCTCTGAGATTATTTTTGATTTATAGGTGTTTTGTTTAATAAAAAATGGCACACGTTTGTGAAAACAATAAACTAGTGGATATATTATTAACTTACACGAAGTGCCAACAAAATGCAGCCACAGCATGTGTCATTTTTATTGTTAAAATCATTGTTTATAATTGCTTTATTTGGCAAATTTATTATAAACGATTTTTAATAAACTGAAGTCTCTTTATCTTTTTAACAAGCTGTTAAAATAAATGAATCAACTTCGAGAACCCCCTGTGTAGTATTTCAAATCCGACATATTTACCTTGCCAGTGCAGCTTTGTCCCTCAAAGGTCTGCAGTGGTATAACATCATGGAAATAATCAGCAGTCACGCCTGATTTGTCGATATCCCTTATGCTCCTTAACGTCTGCACATACATGAAATCAGTGTCCTCCAAATCTTCTATTGTTACGGGTTCTCCTACTATTAGTTTCCATATAATGGGTGCCAAGGGAATTGCTAGAGGTTTTTTGGTTCTTATAGCCACACCGAATAGAATACCTGGAACATTAAGCAAATATTTTTTAGATTTTTTAATAAGTTTAATATTTTTAATAGAAGAGGGATTTAAATATGACCCGGAATTTTATCCTTAAAATCTAAAAAAAGCAATTAAATAAAACGGCTAAATTTCGGTTTATATTATGAACCCCTTCATAGTAATGCTAAATATGACCTAATTCTGAATATTAAGAAACTTCGTATAAAATAATGACATAGTCACTACTGCATTACAGACCAGTCTTCTTACCTACAAACTTAAACCACGATAAATGCTGGGCAGACGTCAAATGGGGATTTAAAAGATATTTATCTCTATTAAAACCTTCCTCGTTTAAAGCGTTGGGAGTGGGTACTAAAAGCGGCACGACGTTGGTAGTAATCTCTTGACACATTTCCGTTATGGTGTCGTCGAAAACTCCGCCGGCATCGTCCGCGCCCTCTCCTACCTGTTAAAAAAATAGAAAAATTAATGAAATTCTAGCTAGACTACAATCCGTAAATATGTTACTCAGATGTAACTGAAAACCGTTAGAAATCTGGGTTTAAACACACAGCAGGGGGTGTGAGTTAATCAAAAAAGTTCACACTGCAATATATTTTAACAGAATAACATTTATTGCGTTATATAAACTATACAGGGTGGTATATTTAAAGTTTTACAAGGCAATATTTCAGAGAAGGCTAATTGAAAAAAAAGAAATTGGAGTGATGCAGCGGGAAGTTAGGAGACAGTATTTGACATTAGAACTAACTTTGCAAGCCTTCCGCCTTTATCGGTAGGGAGCAACTCCTAAATTTTAAATGGAAAGGTGTGGTTTTCGTTTTAGATTTGTAATATCCCGAATATTGGACAATTTCAAGTGTCATACCATATTACCGTACATCAAGAACTGTATGGGCAAGATTTTAAAAAAGAAATGCATTTTTGTTATTCCTTTCAAAAATTGATCTCCAAAAACAATCCATTGAAAATCATAGTTTTTTTTTTTGACGAAGCTAGTACATCAAGAACTGTATGGGCAAGATTTTAAAAAAGGAAGGCATTTTTGTTATTCCTTTCAAAAATTGATCTCCAAAAACAATCCATTGAAAATCATAGTTTTTTTTTTTTTTGGCGAAGCTAGTTTTATAACCATACTCAAGTTAATCGATACAACAGGCATTATTAGGCTGAAGAAAATCTACACTGGGTGCGAACAGTAGCTAATCAGCACTCTTGGTCGGTAAATACTGGTGTGGGGATGTTGTTATTGGACAACATTTTATTGACAGAACACTAAATGGAGAGCGATATGCGATTTTCTTTGAAAGATCATTATCAAATATTCCTGAGCAACCACAAAGGGCAATTTAGTTCCAGCACGATAAAACTCTACCACATTATTGTCGAGATGCACGTAATAACGTAATATTGTTAATATTTAATTTCTTCCTGTGGGGCTTTGTCAAAAAAACTCAGGGTGGCAACTCCAACCACACTACTAGACATGAAGCAAAGGACTATGCGTGCAGTTTGAGGACACACCCCAGATATGCTATTAAGAGATTAAAATTCATTTCGGAAAAAGTTAACAAATGTCTAGAGTAAAACGGCAAACACGATAAACACGTTTTAAAATAAAATAATAAATGTTCCAATATTTTTTAGTATTATTTTTTTTTTCATTTTTATTACATATTAACTGACATTGACATACATTTTGTTTTGATTATAACGCAGTTTTTTTCTGGATATAACAAGTCTGAGAAGAAAATCATACCTTTTCAATTTAAGTTACCCTAACCCGTAAAAAAGTGGGAAGACTTACAGAGTTACTTCTAAGTTCAAATAGTGCCTCTCAACCTTCCGTTAAAATACCGAAAATTTTTGTTTTAATTAATCTTGGACCACCCAATATAAATGATTAACATATCTTTGTGAATAATAATGACTTAATTTTTTAGATTTTGGATAATTTAATTTAAATACTTACAAGTTTAACTTTCCAGGCTCTCGATGGTAATCTCAAATCTTGAGGATTAATGTCCACTACTTGTTTGGCAATTTGAATAAATATTGGCTTAACTTTTCTACCTATAACACAATAAAATATTTTTTAAATGAAAGTTAATTAAGAAGCAGTTTTTATGTGTGTTTAATTAAAAATAAACTGAAAAATTGAATTTATAAAATACCCTCTTGTGAAATCCTTCTAACAACTATTGGTGGCCCGTAATTCTTTCCTTGAACCATAGTCTTGCCAATACATCTGACAAACGGTAACGTATAAACTCTGGGTGCTAACAGAGGTCTTAACTTTGGCGATATGAGTCCCTCTAGCGGAGGAACATTAAACTCTGCTTGCTGGGCGCTTAGAGGCATGAACGTCCAGCAGGAGTAAAGTTTATCAGAGAAGTTGTATAGGAACTTTAATCTACAAACGTAACAAACATTAGGTATGATTTCAAAAATATAGGGAGACTCAAAGTTATTAATAATATGTTTCTAAGGTTTATATTACCTTGCTTGTATCGATTTAATAGGAAGCCCTTGCAAGTGATCAAATTGTGGAGGTATTTCAACTGGCAAGCCGAATGTTAAACTTTGTGAAAAACCTGGTATTCTTTTTGGCAACGGATCTGCAGACCAGGCAGCACTATGCGTTCTTCCTATACACAAAAAAATAACCTTTTTATTATAAATGTAATATTCACTAGTAATACTATATAAAAACTTTTTATAAATGCCGAGTAATTACAACATATTGTAATGAAAAAATCCTATAGTGATATTAATTTTAGAAAACAAATAATTTACATAAAAGAGTAAGTATATAAAAATACCTACATAGAAAATGCAGAGTATTATCATGCTTGTTTAAAGTATCACCTTTCATTTTTAAAGACAAGTTCTAAATCACCCTGTATAAAAAATATCTACTTCACCTGTTGAAATTTGCTTTATTCCTTTATCAGACAGTTCTGTTATAATTTCGGGCTTTCGTACCACAGAAACATGTGGAACTCCGCACTGTCCCTCAGTGTTCATACCCCATCCGAATACCTAAAAAATGGACTCTTGTTACAGGTAAAATTTAAATAAATACAGTTACTATAACAGTTTATGTAAAGATGCTCCTAGATGCAGCTTTACATAAACTAACATAAAATTAACACCTAATAAACTTACCATTAGTATGCCAGTTGTAAAGTATTATAGTAAATATGTATGTACTTTATTTTTTTTTTAAATCACATATCAACTGATCCACTTTGTAGTTTTTCTAATCATACCTTGCCACAACTGGTAAGAATCAAAACGTGTTCAGTACCAATAGCAAAATCTTCAATAAAATAATCTTCCAAAGTTTCCAACTGAACTGGCAAATACGAAGGCCTATCCCTAGCAAGGCTAAGCCAAGGTGCCTCCTAAAAAGAAATAATACATATGTTTTTTTTTAGTTCGTCTCCAGGGTGAAGTCCTTTGGAGTCCACTTAAAAGAATCAAATCATAATTTTAATATTAAAGACAACTTCAAAATGCTGCATAATATTTCAAATAGCAAAAAATTAGATGCTCTAGAAAACATAGAAATAGCAAACTTAGCAATATCTAGAGACGTTACTAGCCTAAATGAACCCATTGGTAGACAATATCTAGAGGCAGCACATGTAGTTAGGTTGTTTAAGTAATTTTTTTATAGTATAGAATTCCTATTAAAATTTTTAATATGTAAAAAATGTATCAATGTATCAAACCAAACAACTGTATTTTTATAAGATATTTTATTTGTCCCTTTTACGGAAATGTGGAAATGACTGGGAACTGAATGTTTATATTTTACTGTTTTGGTTGTTGTTAGTTTGTAATTAGTGTTGTGAACCTTTGTAAAATGTATGTTTTTTGTGTTTTGACGCAGTTTACCATGTGCCAAAGTGATGTAAGTTTAGTTTTATTTTTCCATTTATTTATAAGTGTTATACATTTACATTTTTTCAGATATAAAGCTGACCCTTGATAATGGTTGTTTAACCGAAACGCGTCGGGTCCCTTAAGAAATTAAACCTTTTTGGTGAAAATAAGGTCTTTTATTTATAACAAACATATGTTTTTGACACATTTTTAAACTGTTTAAACATCAGATTAAACTCAATATATTGATCGTGATATTTACATTAAAATTTTCCAATATAAACTACTCTGTTCAATTATCTATCTGGCAATAGAGCTGCTCTGACATCACTTCAGAGACTAAATATAAATCCTCGGTTGGAAACATTAATGTTATGTTATTAATTTAATTACTTAATTAATTAATAATCCATATTATCAGGTATCGTTCCCGGCTTTTAATTTTGAATTAAAAAATACCCCTCCGAAACTTTGTGATTGGATGTATTTTAGCGTAACCTACAATTTTTTTACCTTTGAAAATTCTGAGAATTGGGGCGTTTGTGATGTGGCATGCGTCAAACATATCAATTTAGCGATGTATAGGTAATTTAAAGAATAACCCTTTGTTTTTTACTTGTTTTATAAGATTTTATAATGCAGACATCGGAAAATATATTGACCTACAAAAATATTGAGGCATTTCGCGAGACCTACACCCTCAACACATCAAATTCGTGATGTTACGTAATTTATAAAAAACCAGCTGATATTTGCACAGTTGCTAGATAAATAATAGTAAAATATTATGGTTACAATAGCTTACCAAAATCCAGAGTCTTTTGTATTGACCTACGCCCTCAACAAATTTATTCTTAGCATTTACTAAGATAAAAAAAAGTTGTAGGTTAAGCCAAAATGAATCCACCCACGAAGATTCCAAGAAGTAATTTTTATTTCAAAATTTAAAGCCGGGACCGATACCTATAAGCATAACTGAACATGAATTATCAGGTAAAACATATGCGATTCTACCAATGACGTTACACTTTCCAAACACAGCGTTGGTACATTTTTTTTAAACTTAAATTTTTTTTGTTAAAGATATTGTCTAAGTTCCAAATTACGGAAGACCTTCACCCCTCCGGCTACTACTATGAAAATTATGTTTTATCAAATATAGTATGTAAACGAATGTATTGCGATGGGTTGCCTAAAAATTTATGGTCAGGGCTATGATTAATTTAAAAAAAATTGAAGAATATTGGATACTCATTACATGGTGGGCTTGAACGTGACTTAAATGCGAGGATTTAGCACTCCCGATTTTCTTTCGATTCCTGGACTCGAAAGAAGGTCAGAAAAAAAATTCCACCGTAATCCTTAGAGCCAATTTCGAAAAACAACGTGTTTTTTTACTTGAAAATGCAAAGTTTAAATATTAGGTATTTTGTTTTTTACGCGTATTTTCTTGGACTTGGGACACTCTCAATTTGGTGGAAATAAGATTTTCAGACATGCTGCAATAAAAAACAAAGGCATACAAACCTTTTCTTAAATACAGCTCAAAATATTCGTTCAATTCAAGTTTCTTCACAAAAAAATACATAAGGAAAAAACTAAATTTTTGATAACTGGAAATTTTACTGACAAATAATGTTCAATATTGGTTCAAAAATAAACAGTTTTATCATTTTGAAGTAATATCTAAGGTAAAAAACAATGGTACAGAAATCAAAGTTACTCTTATTTTTAGTCAAATCTACTAATGAGCGATCAGTTATAGATGAACATTATTTTATTCTCTGCGGTCAGTAATCTAGTCTCATAATCTGGATGACATTTTTTGACTTTATATTTGTCCCACATTATCCCAAAATCATGGTGCATGAATTCCATGGCCTGCTCGCTAAAAAACCCCAACCTCTTTTTTGTTTTAGCGCAAAACTCGGGTACATGAAAAAAACAGCATGGACCTTTGGAGTAACAGTGATCTGGAAATCTAAATAGTTTTTTAAAAATATGTCTATTTCTTGTGTGTAGTTTGGTTTGAGACTGATTGATAAGTAAGACTCTATCACTGCTCCAAATTTTTGGAAATATTTAACATAACTTAATCAACCTGGCCAGCATAAATTTTGCAAAACATCAGTTTTACCTAAGAGCATTTTGCATAAGTTACCCGCTAATGCAGGGGCTCCATGCACAAATTCTTGACGAACATTGCACCTTCTGGCCCACTTCAAAAATTTGAACTCAAATTCTATTTTTATCTAAATATAAATAGAGTAAAAATACTCCAAGCATTAAATGTCATTTGGGGGGTGCAATGATGTCAAGAATTTGTCTGGAGTCATCCGTGCCTCTTGAAAAAACAGGCGCATTTGAGGAAAAAGACTCACACATAATATATAACTGCAAAGCACTGATTTACAACCAAAAATTGGTAATATACAGAGCGGAAATCCTCTTTTGTATGAAAACCTTGGTAAAAATATATTAACCTGATAAAGGAAAGTGGCCTTCTGTAGCAAGATAGGGGAAACACTAAGCCAAAAGCTGAGTACCGGAGTACTCATTCGACCAAGCCCACCTAAACAAACCAACCAACCAAGGGTGTTATTAGTAATTCAGTGTACCAAGTGTATTAACCACAGTTCTTGATGTATCTCTATTGCTCTATATATAGCCACACTGTGTTGTTGGTAGTCGATAAAAGCCTCATCTGTATATTGCTTCTTAAACTAGGGCTTAGGCTCTTGGAAATAAACAATTTTAGTAAAACACTCACCCTATCCATACCACAAACATACAGCTTCCCTTTTTTGGTAAGAAATACAGTTAGATTAGTTCCACAGCCTACTTTTTTAATACCTATTCCACATAATGTTTCTACTCTTTGTGGTATAGATTTAGTCGTTGTATGACCCAAACCTGCAAAAAATACTTATATAATAAAATATATACAAAGAATGATTCTAAATTTTTAAAGGTTTTTGGCATTAAAAATAAATTTAAAAATATTATTAAAAACGGCTTAAAAAATATTTTTAAAAAGGAAAATAAGCTTAGTTTAGCGACTGTTACACAGCAACTGCAGAGCAGCGATATCCAGTGAACTTCAATTATAAAGCTTAGTGATCTCTGCGTCGCACTATGATGCACTTTTAGTATTCGCCTGGCATTTTACAGTTACGTCTTCATTTTTTGTTTATTTGGGATGTTTGTGTTAAAAGTCTTTAAAATAGCGATATGACTTTTATTTAAGTAGTAGTAGGCATAACCGGGGAGCTGAAAAATCTTACTGTTAACGGTTTGCGATAGAAAACAGATATCATTTGAAAACGGTTGGAGATACATCACTAACCGAAACGTTGTGTGTCAATTAAAAAATTAAGACAATGAAAGTCCAGAATTTTAGTGTTAAAGAAACAGTTAGTTTGAGTTTAGTACGCAAAATAGGATTTGTCGTGCACTAATGTGCATATGAGCAGGAAGACATTCCAAGAACTAGGACAGTATGTAGGCACACTGACAGTATGTAGGTATCCCATTTTTTATTAAACAACAAACAACAAAAAAATCTTGTTTTGCTTGTAAAATAAATTTCTCTGCTTTAAGGTTATGCAAGTTAGCATTCTCGTGTAGGCATCGGTCCCGGCTTTAAACTTTGAAATAAAAGAATCTTCTCCGAAACTTCGTGAGTGGATTAATTTTGGCATGACCTACAACTTTTTTATCTTCGCAAATTCTGAGAATTGGGGCGTTTTTGTTGCGGTATGGCGTTAAACATGTTTATGGCGTAGGTCAGGGCCAAAGACCCTTGATTGTTGTGGGCCAGTATAACCATAACATTTTACTATTAATTATTTGGCAACTGTGCAATCAGCCGGTTATTTATAAATTACATAACATTAGCAGTTTGACATGTTGAGGAAGTAGATCTTGCGAAATATCCCAATCTTTTTGTAGGTAACAGTTATTTTCCTAACAAGTGCCCAAAGTCACTTTGCGCAAGCGTTAGGAACACAATTTTTCCTACGAGCGTCAGATAATACCAATATTAAAGCAATGATTATTTTTTAAATTATGTTTAATCTGAAAGAACTACTACAACATATTTATAAATGGGAATTATTTGTTGATAACATTTACAACAAAAGAACAGTTATTAGCATATTGTAAATAAATTGCAGAACCTGTAATTTCATTTAGCGGGTGGCTTATGGAAGCGCTTATTGTACGGCTTGATGAAGGTTGACTTAGCTCAGGAGGGGAGTTGTTCATGGTCAATATTTTATTCGACATATTATTTTTCTGATTTGTGGATTCATCAATGTAGCTCTCAGCTACAGCCGTTGATTTCCAGCCCCCAAGTCGCTTGACATTGGTAATTCCTTCTCCAGAATCCGCTAACATAGTCGCAGAGGATCGACGAAAACTATGTCCAGTGTACTCTTCTGGATTTTTTAATTTTAGGTATGCAGCAATTTCTGATTTTACCTATTGAATTTATTCCCACACATTGCGTACTGCATGCTCCTTGTTTATACTGGACAAAAAAACATCTGTGTGGGGTATGTGGTTTTCGCAAATTTGCATATTTACGGTACAATTGCAGATAAAGTCCGTTATTTGTTTCATCGGACACTACAAAGATTCTGGAAGTGTTATTTTTACTGTCAGGAATTTTCACCACTATCAAATTTTCATTATCCTGTATGTCATCAATCATTATTTTTAAGTTCATCTCTCTACAAGCACCGGCTAATCCAAAAATTGTAGCAACTTTTATTAGAAGGTAAATATTATCAGGTGCTTCTTTCATGAATCTTGAAACTTCTTCTTTGCTGAAAGTTTTTGATTTTTTTGGCCGGTATCCCACGTTTTGGTGTTTAAGTAGTGATGTTAGCTTGAAATATGAACTTAAATCAAGGTTCCTTTTCACTTTGAGGACACATTTTAACATAGAGTACTTACTCCATAAAGTATTAGGTTTATATGTTTTTTTCAAATCCGAAAAATAGGCCAAGAACACTTCTTCTTTAATACTTTTTGTCTCCTTGCTGGAGCACCAGTTTTCGAAATGACTATATTGATCCTCATATTTTTCACGAGATTTTGCTGGTAATAAATTCAAACTTACGGTATTTGCTGCATCCAGGATAGAATCTGGTAGCTCCTCATCGGAACTACTCATTTTAAATAATTATTTTTGTCGGATTTTACTTAATTAAAAAGATACTATGACGCCTTTTCATGAAAAATGCTTGTTTGTATTGAAATTCATTTGTGCAATTGCTTGTTCATATGGAAACGAAGAAAAATCTGACGTGTTAAAATCACCAAGATTACATATTGTTGCTTGACTTGTCATAATCATTTATTATTATTATACAGGATAATTAAAAAAATGTTTATTTTTGTGTTTTAGTTGAAATATTGAAAATTACGAAGTAACAAACAAAAAAGAGAATAAACTAAAACTTGCAATGGCTTCGTATATTGCATGAAATAGCCTACAATTACTAAAATACATATAAATCTTGCTTACCTGTAAGATTTTAGAGTAGTTTTACTTTTCCGCGCGGCGTGCAGAAAAGTTCACTTTTCCGCACGCCGTGCAGAAAAGTGCAACTTTGCGCACTCAAATGCGTGCGGAAAAGTGGACTTTTCCGCACGCTGGTAGGAAAATATATTTTCCGATATTTGCATTATAAAATCTTATAAGTCGAGTAAAAAACAAGAGTTATTCTTTAAATTACCCATACATTGTTAAATTAACATGTTTGACGCATGTCACATCGAAAACGCCCCAATTCTCAGAATTTTCGAAAAAAAAAAGTTGTAGGTTACACTTAAGTGAATCCACTCACGAAGTTTCAGGGGAGTATGCTTAGTCATTTACCGAGTTCCAGTGGCTCAGTGTTCAGTAGAGCGCAAAAAGTGCATTTTTTTACGACATTGTTAAAAATGTTATCGTGCTTCTAGTAGCATATTAAATTTTACCTTTAGTTTTAAGGGATACCTTATGGATCACCCTGTAGAAATAAATAAATAAGTAACACAACAGATAATAAATTACCTAATTTGCCATAATCTCCTTCTCCAAATGTCCAAACATCCATTCCATCTTGTGACACGCACGCCGTATGATTTAAGCCGCATGCCACTTGTCCAATTTTGTATCCTTAAAAAATGAATAATTTTAGCAAATATTTTTCATAAAAAAGACAGTAGCATAATAATTTTTTTTAGATAAAATATTGCTTTCTACAACTAATTTTTGTTATCAAGCGGAAATGTTTAGACAAAAAATTAATAATATATGTGTCAACCATTAGTACGTTCTTAAATTCGCTCTGAATAAGCGGATCTGTATAATAACAGACAGCTAGGCATCACTAGAGGCACTAGCAAACCCCAAGGTAACGTCCAAGTCGACATGGGAATGCCAAAAAGTACTGAAAGTCCTGGGAGAACGCAAGAGGGTAGCTCTCCTGTGAGCACCGGGACATTCAGGAATAGAATACAAAGAAGAAGCCGATGAGCTAGCGAGACAGGGATCATCCACAGCATACTTTGGACCAGAACCTGCCCTTGGAGTGACCAAAACCACAGGACGAGGGCAAACTAGGGAATGGATCCGTAACAAATACGAAGAATGCTGGTCCAGCATCGGTAGAATAAGACATGAAAAGACTTCATAAAACGCCCATCCAAAACAACGAAGAAAGATCTACTCAGCCAAAGTAGGAAAATGACTTCACATAACAGTAGGGCTGCTAACAAGGCACGATAGCCTAGGAGAACCCCTACACAAGATAGACTCATACATTGGAGACCCAAGTTGCAGAATGTGCGATGCGGAGGAAGAAACAGTCTACTACATCCTGTGCGAATGTGAAGCGTTAAATCACAAAAGACAGGCATTATTTGGGCAACCGAAAATGAGCCCACAGGAATATATCAACCAACCACTCTCGGGGTTAAACAGACTTGTAAAAGGATCAAGACTAGTGAGAGGATTGGTATAAAAGAAAATGGGCGATTAGGCACAAAAAGCCCAGGAAGCCTAAGCGCTGCCTCCGGTAGTAAATTAAGACGGCTCCCAGGAAAAAATCGCTCTAAAATGACAGTTAGGAGAGAGCAGATTTATAAACACGTAGGTCTCAGCCACCGAAATCCATAAAATAATAAAGAAACACCAAAAATTAACATTAAATTTCAAACCATTATGATGTTTAATATTTACAAATTTTATAATTGTTTGCACCAAAATAATACGAAAACATTCCACAAAAATAATAAAATATAAGTTAGATTATGACATATCGGAGAGCAACTCTCTGAGCTCGCAACCTTTAGTCAAATGATAAAGAATTAGCCCGCAAACATAGCAGAGTTTATAAAAAACGTGCGAAGATATACTCTCTTCTGTCTATTATGAATAAAGGAACGACTAAGGATGTAAAAGAGGAAATCAAGGACATTTATGGACGTACTAAATATCGATCAGTGAATAAACATATTTACAAAAGTCGTAAAGAAATGATTACATCATAATATTTTTTTTGGTACTATGTTGCTATCTTTTCCATACCTTCCAACGCAGTTACCCGTTCCGGTACTTTTTTATTCGACGTCGATCCTGAGCCAAGACGTCCATAGTCGCCATTTCCAAACGTAAAGATCTTACCATCGCTGGTTACAACAGCACTATGCTTAAAACCACAGGACACCTATAACAAAATTACAGACTTATTTAAAAGCATATGTCAAAGTTAACTAAAAATAAGTTCTGTAACCGCGGTTTTCATCTTTTTAATTCGGCCGACAGTGAATTAACAACGTACGTCAATTGTTATACTTAACACTGATAACATGATCATTAATGATAATATATCAATGCGATAATCACATGTCCAAAAACACAAATCAATTCTACAATAATTGTTTATTCTTTTATCGTATGCCCTGCTTTTAACCTTACCTGTATAACTTCTTCATTTTGTAAAGCCTCAATCTGTCTAGGTCTTCTTTGTCTGTCACTATTCCCATGACCCAATTTACCATAATCTCCATCACCCCATGAAAACACCTCGCCACTTTCTGCCAGCGCCAAGGTGTGTCCATCAGAACCCACTGAAGTAGCTAAATCGGTAATGACGAAACCTTGCAGACTAGATATTATGCTTAGAGAGTGAAGGTCATCTGAATTGCCTTGTCCTGTAATAAGCAAAACTTAGGTTGCATTCTATTTTTAAATAAGAAGTTTATTCTTTGGTTAATTCTTCTATAAAGAGTTTATATAATAGTTCTAAATTACGAGATACGGATACAAAACTAAAAACATTTTTTTTTTGCAAAATTAAAAAATAAAATATTTTTAAATATAAAAAATATTTAATTTACCATTTCTATAAATCATTTATTTAGTTATGTAATAAATACAATTTTAAAAAAGTTTTAAATTATAGCTCTTACCTAAACGTCCATAGCTACCCTCTCCACACGCCATGACAGTGCCGTTTGTTAATATGACAAACGTACAATTTTGCCCACACACTATTTTCCTTGCGATAGAAAAAGATTCGACCAACGCTGGGGCCGAGGCGCTATAGCCTAATTCCGCTAACTGTCCGTGTCGATCCGAACCCCAGAGATATGCCTACAATTTAAATTTAATAAAATAATTACAATAAGTAAAAAATAAAAAAAGGTATAAAAAGATTTAAAAAATTACATTTAGATTTAGCATATATTATTTGGTTAATATTTACTTGCATACAGCTATAAATCAACTTGGTATGGGCTGCAGGTAGCTTTATCTCGCAGAAAATAATTATGATATTTATTTCTGTTGTGGAGTTAAGACAGAGATGTCGAGAATTATTTGGTGGAGAAGCAATTCTTAAGTTGTTATGTTTTTATATTGTGTATTTGTGTTAAAACAAAATTATTTTTATGCTACCTTTTAAACTTTTTACCACTCTCTTTACAGTCATTATTATTATTACTTCTGGCGAATCAAGGGAGTAACCCAAAAAATATTTTGTAATAGATTTTATATATCGAGATTAATAGTGTTTATTAAACATTTTAACTGGACGGTAAATTCTAATTTTGACTATTTATTTTAATACCTTTTAGCATGTTTTTGTACCCTTTTTACTTTAATATTTAATATATTTACTATGTTTTTTGTTGTAAATGTTGACCTTATGTACAGGGTTATTCATTTTAAAGTAAACAGGGCTTTATTTTTGAACTTCCCTGTACTTTTTTAAAAAACGAATATAGCCATTTTGTGTATTTTTTTTCGTAGAATTCAGCAATCTAATCAGAAAAACATTTGAAACAAAAACAAAAGAGTTACAGCACGAGTGGCGTATTTTTTAAATGGAATACCCCATATATTTTTATATTAATAGATAGAGATTTTCACGAAGAATTCGGTGATATAGGGGTTGCTGGGTTTATTTCCTGCGGTTCTGCTGCAATTGTCTAAAAACTGCATGATACTATAAGGATAGTTTCACCTGAAAAAAACCTGGCTGCCAAACCTCGCAGGTGCTTATTTGTCAAAATCAAGAATTTTAAAAATACGTTTATTACTTTTTGGAGTAGTTTTATAATTAGGTTTTCATCAGAAGAACGGCTTTAAATTATATTATATGCTAAAAATGATATAAACCAAGCAGCAAAATTATAATAAACGGAAAAAATTAAAACACAATACGAGGTAAATTATGGTGGTAATAAGAACACTTATAACAAAAAATTATAATATTACTAAAAATTTAAAAAATTGCAACATATCTTCGTCGTGTTTCCCTGGCGTTTTCTCCACATTTATATTAGATAGTTATAATTTGAAGCTGTTCTTCTCATAAAAACCTCATTATAAAACTACTTCAAAAGTAATAAACGTATTTTTAAAATTATTAACTTTGACAAATAAGCACCTGTGACCTGTGGCAGCCAGGTTTTTTCAGGTGAAACTATCCTTATAGTATCATGCGTTTTTAGACAATTGCAGCAGAACCGCAGGAAATAAACCCAGCAACCCCTATATCACCAATTCCTCGTGAAAATCTCTATCTATTGATACAAAAATATACGGGCTATTCCATTTAAAAAATACGTCACTCATGCTGTAACTCTTTTGTTTTTGTTTTAAATGTTTTTCTGATTAGATTATTGAATTCTACGGAAAAAAATACACGAAATGGCTATATTCGTTTTTTTTTTTAAAGTACAGGGAAGTTCAAAAATAAAGCCCTGTTTACTTTAAAATGAATAACCCTGTACAACACGTCTGTACAACACGTTTTTTTGGCAATATCTATCTATCTACCTATCTAAGATAATTGAATATTCTTCGATAAGTTTTTATCAGGTAGTTGATATCTTCCTGAGGTGACTCAGGGTTAAGCATTTAGTCACTACCGATGATTTATTTGCTGTGAATAAAATTTCACAATCGCAACCTGTTAACAGTTTAAAAATAACCTGTGAATGGTCCTTCACATTTAAAATAGGTTATGTTGATGCAAGGGCTGTATTTAATTATTAGAATATATGATATTCATAAAAGATGGGGGGATACCAAATATGTTTTTTTAGAAAAGGAAAAAAGTGTCTAATGGAAATTATCTAAAAATAAATTTAAGGCTGCTGTATAACTAACCTTGCATTTTCCACCAATTTCCCAATCCTGAGGCCTTTGCGATGCCCACTGTATAATCTGTTCATCCTGTTTAATAGTCCAAAATACGTTTTGTATAGCGGATGGTGGGACGTCTTCATCCAAGACTTGGCTAAGATTTACTACATTTGCCGGCAAGTTGGTCCTAAAAGATATTTATTAGATAACATGTTTTTGAATAGCACTAATAAATAGACTTTATTAAAATTAAAATAGCTAAGCTTAAAAAATGATTTAGCATTTTATACAAATTTGAAATGGTAATCGTGCCCCTAGTAGATATGTTCTATATGTTTGGGCGGATACATGTATTAAAAAGTTCCTGTAGATAAAAGATTAAATATTGTTGCTGAAAGAACCAAAGTAACCATAAATTTTATTCTTAGTCATTAACTCTTTGTGTAAAAACAACAAAATTCCAATATAACACTGACTTCCATAAAGAAACTTCTGGCATGGCCAAAAGTTCACCTTTATTATTATATTAAGTAATAACTTGATGGAAATAAATCTATTTTTGTAGAAAATTATCATTATACCTTTATTTGGGTGGAGATATATAGATCACATTTTTTTCTATTTATCAGTATGGCATATATTGCTTAAACATAAAATATTTATATTATCTTCTTAAGGCTCCATTTCCCGGGGGCCATATTGAAAAACAACATTTACACATGAAAGAACCTCTCAGTTGGGGACCAAACACTTAAGTAAAAACAAGAGGACTTACCCAGATTTGCAAGGATATTAAGGAAGAACTAACGCCCAAATACGGGCATCTTTTTTGTCCGTTTTTCATAAATAGTTGGTTTTTAAATTCTAAAACACCCATTTTGTACAATTCAATAGTCAATACAAAACACGCGATTCTTACCCGGGGGGCCAAAAAAAAAAAATTCCCCTAGCGAATGCAAATTTCCAACCTCTTTGTGTGATTTCTTCCAAAAAACCCAAAATTTTTTTTTTTTTAAATATT
>JAHBCN010006334.1:0-49342 GCA_019359885.1 Listronotus oregonensis | reverse complement strand
AACATAAAAAGGGACTAGGCCTCAATTTAAAATAAGGCCATGCAAAAGGCAGTGATAGTTGCGACCGCTCGGACTGTCGGGAAATTTTTTGGGGGGGAATACGAAAAACCTAAGAGGGCCCGAAAACAGGGAAAGGGTTCCCACAGTGTAATTTTTTTATATCTGAAGATATCTGGGATGAGTTTTTCCCCGAGGGGGAGTGCAAAGCCGTGTGGCTTGAAATCATAATAATAATAAAAATTTGAAGTAAAAAAAATTTGAATAGCAATATATCGATATAAATACATTGTTATTAAAAAAATTAATTAATAATAAATTGATAAAAAAAAATTCTTGGGAATGTTTGGTTTTTTAAAAAATAATAACAAACCGGAATTAATTTATTTATTATTATGGAAGGGGGAAAATTTTTCTAAACGTTTTGGCGTATTGTGGATCTTAATTTTGATTTTACCATACTTTTTTCGAAAAAGGGGGTTCGCGTGTAATTTTTAAATCGAACCTTATCAAATAATAATTTTCATATTTTAAATACAGAAATTTTTTCAGACTAGGGGGGGTGCCACGGCACCCAGGCACCCACTGTGCGCACGCCTATGATTCTAGCGTTAGATCGGCAGCTCAGCTGAGGGACTTTGGATCCGTTACCTCGAAATCTATCGATTTTTCAAAAAAAACTAAAAGCCCTTTTTTTAGAAAAGGCGATCTTCTTTTTTTGTCTAAAAAAAAATTTCCCCCTTCGCATATTTTGGCAGATTTGCGGGAAATCCATTTTCGGGCCTCGAGGAGCCATTTTCAGCCCTTTCCCACCTGTTAATGTTGATAAATTTTTTTCGCTCGAAAGTCCAAAAACTGTACAGGTTTTTTTTTTTTCTCCCTTTATTTAATGGACTAAAAAAATTTATTTTAAAAAAAAAATTTTTTTACCATTAAAACCTATATGTGGGGGGTTTTCCCGTATAAGCCCCCCTTTTAAAAAATTTTTTTATTTTTATAGATAGAAAAAAATAGTTTATATGAAAGTTGCATTTTTTTTCATGAAGTTTTTCGGTGTAAGATAGAAAAACAAATGATAATCGGAAAATTAAAAATCCCTATCAACTTCGTTTTTTTTGGAACACCCTGTTATGATTGAAAATTAAAAATTTTTTAATTTTTCCTTTTTCAAAATATATAACTTATCTATACTTCAAGTCCAAAATTTCTGTCAATGACGCATCGCCCCTTTTTTAGACCCCCCCGGGTTGTGTGGGGTCAGGGGTATCAATTCCAGGGGCCCATTTTAGAAAATAAATAAAAAAATTTCGTCAAAACATGAAAATATTTTCATCAACCCTTTAAATAAGTAACAACCCCATATTATTTTGGTTATTATTTGGATTAATGAAAAATGAATTTTTTGTTAATTTTGCACACCTCCTATTTTGAGGTCATAGAACCAAATTTGAGTTTTTTAATTTTTTTAACTTTTTTTCCCAAAAAAAAAAAAAATTTCTTTTTTAATTTTACCTTCTCTTTTTTTTTCTAAGAAAAAAATAATAAAATTTTAGTCTTAACAAAAATTTAAAAAAAAAATGTAAAAGCAGAACGAAAAACAGGTTACCCCGTCTTGCCAATTCACCAATTTCAAAATATTAAATACGATATTCACACGCATTGTGTCATCAAAAATATCCATTATGGGAAAAGAAAGCTCTGAGATCATCAGCTTGTAGAATCCAATAACTATTTCGGGTCTTTCGTGTTCCATATTTAGGATTTTATCGAAATATTTTTGATCAAACATTGCGGGTCGGGGGAAAATTCGCATACCTTATAAAAACCTTTTCCCCCTTAAAAGGAAATTTTTTTGAGTTAATTCGGACGTAAACGTTTTACCTCTTTTTTAAAAAATTTAATTTTTTTCCCTTTCTTTTTAAGTTTTTTTTTTTTTTTTTATATTAACATAGTATGAGTTTTTTAAATATGTTTTCGTGCAAATGACAAAATTTTAAAAAGGGAAATTTTTCATAAAATGGAATTAAACAATTCAATTATTATTATTTTTAAATACTATAAGAAGCCAAAAAACCATTTTGATTCATGTTTAACAATCGAAAAGAAAAAAAAGGGGAAAAAAAAATAGCGAAAAAATCGCATTTTCCAGTACCCCAATAATTACTAATATTGTTTTTTTTTCCCTTTTTAAAAATCTGAATACCGTACGCGAATAAATTTTTTTTAAAGTTGCACATATCTCTGCAGCATCGGATTTTTTTTCCCGAATCCCATGTTAAACATTTTTAACCATTATTCGTTCTTTTAACGTTAACTGATTTTTTTTTTTTTAGGCGGATAACTATTTAAAAAGGGTTTGGTTTTAAAATTCATGTTTTCAGAATTAAAAGCACTTAACAACACAATCTTTATATACAATTATATACACTAAATAAGATAAACTATTATAAATTGGCACAAAACAATATCTATATACTACAATTATTAAAAATTTTTAATATTTTTTAAAATACCCGTATAGCAATTAAAATTTTTAAAAAAACAAAATCTGTCCATAATCAATAATAACTAAATAAAATCATCGAACAGCACGAAAACCCTGTGTGCTTATTTTTGGCCATTCACTTTTTTTGACGGAATACTATATCATAGGCTTAAAAATCTTTTACTAGTGTTAGATTTTATTCCCCCCTTTGTCGTTGGGTGGCCGGTTTTAAAATAGTCACTGCAAAATTTTTTTGGCTTTTTTTTTGGAAAAGGTTGCAAGTTACGAATTTAAAATCGTTTTAAACCAATTGCCGGTACAACCCAAAATTGACTTCTGTCAAATATTTATATTTTTTTTGGGTTTTCCCCAAACGAACCATGGCTAACGCGACAATTTTTCCAAACTTTGGGTTGTATCCATTAATATGCATAAGAACTGATTTTAAATTCTTTGCAACTCTTTAGATAAGTTTATATATATATATATATATATATATATATATATATATATATATATATATATATATATATATATATATATATATATATATATATATAATATATATATATATATATATATGTATATATATATATATATATATATATATATATATATATATATATATATATATATATATATATATATATATATATATATATATATATATATATATATATATATATATATATATATATATATATATATATATATATATTTTGAAAAAGAAAGATTAGCAGAATTTGAATTATCAGTCAAACCTGTAAAAAAACGTTTTTTTTTAATAATTTTATGCTTGAGGGGTAAAAGGGGTAAAAACACCCCCTTTCTAGGACCCACTATTTTTTCCGACACTAAAGATATTGCAAAAGGTTTTATCTCAATTCTGGCCTTTTAAAATTATTTTACGGGGAATTACAGATTTACTCTGAGTATAAGTGCTAATAATGGGTTTTAAAAAATTGAATGATGTGAAAGATCGTTCAAACATTTTTATTTGTTTAATAATTGTAACTGGAAATCCAAGCAAATATGTAAGAATGTTTATATGAAAATTTTAATATTTTTTTCATTGAAAATTTTTTTTTTTTGTTAATTTTTTTAAAATAACAATAAACAGAGTTCATGACTGTTAGAACTTTGCATTTAAGTGAGAAAAACCTTTTAAAACCTAATTAAAGAGTGTGAAAAACAAGGGCCGGATTTAAGGTTTTGCCGCCAATAGGCTAATATATTTTTGCCGCCCTAATATGTCAATATTTTTTTTGGTATCGGAACAAAAAAAATTTGCATTAAAAGAATGTAAACTACACTATAATTCTTATAAAAATGAAGTAATTTGGTTGGGGTTTTTTTAAACTATTTTTAAAAAAATAATATATATATATATATATATATATATATATATATATATATATATATATATATATATATATATATATATATATATATATAATTTACGATTATATTTTTTAAAAAAAAATTTAAACGTAAATTAACGCACTAAGCGGGAGCCTTTGCGTAAATAAATCCACCTTTGTGAAAACGGGGTTTCCCAAAAATTGCGCTTTCGCGCTTGAAGCAGTAGTGGGGAATAAAAGCAAGCAGGGAAAAAAATTTTTAAAAACCCCCGCTGTTTTTATAAAAACTTTTTTGGTGTGCCGTATAAAAACTTCCCTAAATTTGGTTGGTGTTCGATGTATAGACACCATAAACTCGCCTACCTTTTCTACTGGTTCATTTTTAAGTACTTTTTCTTCGCATACTGATACTTCAAGATGTTTATTTATAAGTTCGTCCTGAGATATTACGAATTCAAAAGTCTCGTCGAAAACGGGATTTTTACTCGTTCTTATGACCTAAAACAAATCGAAAATAAATGTTAAAAACTATATTTGTCAATATTTAAAATTCCATTATTTTCTATAATTTTTTACGCTCACAAATAGAATTTTGTAAACTTTTACTCCGTCTGGAGAAGCCGTAAAAAAACAAAAGGTAAGCAAATTTATTTTTCCATGGCTACTTTATTTAAAATTGACCGTTTTAACGTATTCGTAGCACGCTAAGTTGAAATTTTAACAAATAAATATTTTCTCGAATATTTTACAGCAAAAAATGACATATGAGATGTCATCAGTTACTCGTATGACCCCGTATATTATGAGATGGAATTAAGTGACTAAAAACAAAATAGTTCTTGAAAATAAAATAAATTGTTTACTTAAAATCTGGTTATCTCTTGACAACAATATGTTGCAAAATATTTTTATCTTAATTTTTAAGTTTGATAAAATTTTTCTGCTGAAGCAAAAAGCCTACGTGATCAAATTAATATATTCTTTAAACTATGACGTGGTATTTGATTTAGAATTTTTAAAGAGGGTACACCTAAATCATAAATATACATTTATTTTTTTAACGAATTCGATTCTAATTTTAGAATTAGAAAAGTTTGTCAGAGTCTATTAAAATGTCTTAAGGGGAAATCTTTTTTCATCCTTGACATTCAAAGACACCAAAAAGAAGTCAAGTGGATTATTATTGCTTTAAAAAAAGTTCTGGTGTAAAAAAAACTTGGAAGCTACGGCGAAATAATGAAATAATAAAATGTAATGCCTATAAAACCTTATAGACAACAGTATTACTAAATATAGAAGATTTTTTTTTGTACAATAACAATGTAATGTAGACCTCCATTAGTTATTTACATTACAAGATGCGAAAGTTTACTTTTTGGTGTGAGGGGGTTTTTTAAAATTTTTAAAATGTATTATATTTTTTCTGCTACTGTTCTTTATCGCATAATTTAATAATCATTAACATCATGTTTTAATAGAAATATCAGAGATTTTGAAATTTTACCTGTTAAAAATTAATCCATAGCAACACATTTTATTGTTGACATTGTCTGTCATCAGCACTTGTCAAATTTTGAATTATTGTTAATTTAGTATAAATCCATTCCATTTTAAAATGTTAAGTAAATATGAAAATGGCATAAAAAGGCACTGACCTTGCGTGTGCGACTTCTGCCGGACAAATCTAAAGAGGTACCATCAAACATATAAATCGTTTTCTGAATGGCTTGCTACAAAAAATGTGGGGCGGATTGACGAGAATGTGATGTTGGCGTATTTTCAAGAAAAATCGAGTCTTTATCACCACCAACCCTCTGGTCTGTATATTATGGATTAAGTTAAAAAAATTTCCGTAAAAAAAATCAAGATATTTCGGAGTTCAAAAATAGTTGCTTTTTTATTTAAAAGGAAAAACGTTTTCTCGAAAAATGCCTACGTCTCAAATTTTATTCAAATTTGGTATTTGATTTAGTTTTTAAGGGGTACACCTAAATCTGAAAAAATTTTATTTTTTGGGAACGATTCATTTTGTTAGAAATATTTGTAAATCAAAGTTAAAATTTCAAAAATCTTATTTCACTATTCAACCCATCTTTTTACTGATTTTGATTTTTACACAAATTGGCACAAATAATATTAATAAAAAACCTTTAAAAACCTTGTTTTTAAAAATCAAAATTTTTTTTTTCCAATCAATTTGAAAGACCTCCACTTTCAAAACGTCGGATCGTAGGGGGGGGGCAACCATGTATACACCTCGGAAATGATGGCCGCCTCGTTAAAGTGAATTTTTTCGCTACTTTATGTAGAAAAATAATAAAATAAATAGAAATATCAGGTTTTAAATTACCTTTTTAAAATTAAAATATTATTTTTGACACTTTTATAAAACTCAAGAATTTTTTTTTGTATAAAAAAAAAGTAAATAATATAAAAAGATAAAGGTTAGTTTGTTTTCCCCAACTTTGATGAATAAATATTTTTTCGAATGGCGAAAAAAAGGGTTGCCGAAATATGTTGCGTTTTTTCGAAAAATCAGCTTTTCACCACAACCCTCTGCTAAAATTTTGGGTTTTCAAAACTCGTTTTGGAGTAAAACTTTGCTTTTATTAAAGGAAAAACGATGGTTATGAGGCAAAAAAGTCAAACATATTTAAAAAAAGAAATCATAAAGTTTTTACTTAACGCGCCTGATCAAAGTTACTTTGCAATGAAAGTAATAGCCATTATGGGAGTGGCTGGGGCATGCCGGACAGACGAAAATACAGAATGAAGCTAAGTGATGTAGAAATAAGAAATGACGTGGCTATAGTAAAAATAGTGGAGTCTAAAAATAAAGTTAAAAGAAACTTTGTAGTAACCAACGATGAAGGCTCAGTTCCTTATGTCAGATTTCTACAGGAATATATTAAGCTGAGACCAAGGAATGCTCTAGATGAGCGTTTATTGTATCGTTATGAAAGAGGTAAATGTGTTAATCAAGTAATTGGAAAGCACACTATTTCAAATGTACCTAAAGAAATTGCGAAGTTTTTGAAGCTTGAAGACATCAGTAGATACACTGGCCATTCTTTTAGAAGAATGTCAACTACGTCAATGCTTCGGATGTCGATATTTTGGACTTAAAAAGGCATGGAGGTTGGAAGTCTTCTTCTGTTGCGGAGGGATATATTGCTGAATCCTATAGTAATAAGGTGGAAATTTCAAAGAAGGTTTTACACGAAATTCCTACCAATATTTCCTCTAATGAAGTAACAGTGAAAAATATGAATATTAACGTAGTTAAAGGTGATAACGATACCCCAACAACAAATTTAAAAACTGTTAATTCAAGTATTATTCCTCCAATTTCTTTTGCTAATTGCTCAAATTGCACAATTACTTTTAATGTGAATACCTAACCTAGTTTTTTAAAATAATTTGTCATAAATTAGTTATTTTTATAAATAAATCCTAATATTTCCCACAAGCATATTTTTCTTTTTTTTACTCTTACTTTTTGTCCAGGCCGCTGAAAGTATTACTTTCGTAGCTAGCAACGCTTAGCAACCAGGTAACACGAAGGTTCTCTTTCGTTATCATTCGCGTTGCTAGGACCACAAAGTTTTCTTATTTATACAGTAGTAGAAAAAACAAATTAAATTTTATGGGCATAAAAACATTTTCTATTATGTATTGCTCGAAAAAAAAAACTAGCATACCCACATTACTTTTATCATTTCTGATATAGTGTATTGCTTAATAATGTAAATAAAACTAAATTAATATAATAAACTTTATACTAATAATTACCGATATTATTTTCAAACAAAATAATCTTTAAAAAAGGTAGGTTAGTTAAGTACAACAATTACGAACGAAAACAGATATTTATAAGTCCGGAAAATGAACTTTTAGAATATGAGTGAGATGTTCACGGACGAGGCGACAAAAGAGTAGAGTCTGGAATTTCGAAACGAATACTGTAAAGGTTTTGGACGAATAATGTACAGGGTGTCCCAAATTCGACCCTTATCATTGGGATTTCAGAAACCGGAAGAAATACGAGGTCCGTTTAATGGAGGCAAAGTTGCGCAATTTGATGCTGATTAAAATGCCACCTTAAAAGTTTAAACATTTTAAATACTTCCGAAGACTTTTGGAGAAAATTGGCGATTTCATTTTATTTTTTTTATGACTATTTAAATAGATGTTACAAAATAAATTTCACATTCTCATTATTACTTTTTCTGTTCTATAAGAAGTGATATTAATTTACACATTAACGTTTCGTCTTTGAGCTGCCATCATCAACTTTGTTTTTTTTAAATACGGTCCTGAATTTTTAATTTTTAATTTTAAAGGCGCGTACAGACATAGAATAAGACAGCCGTACAGCCACAATAAAACAAATCTTCGTTTCGACCAAACATCGTCGCGCAACAATTTTTTTTGTTACGCATCGAGAGTTCGGTGTTTCAATAAATTATTGTGTAACAAAACAACGTCGGTTAATCTATAGCAAACATTCTGAGCTGCTCCATCTTTTTCCATGTACCATTTTAATTAATAAAAATAAATGATTGGCGCGCTCTTGTTACGCATTCCCGTCCAAACTTGCAAACAGACGACGCAACATCAGCCCATATCATCTCTTTGAAGTGACGCTGAAAAACCGACAACTGATGGGACGCCGTGATGTTCCGATGTTACCGAGTTACGCTGTTACGATGTACCGTCCACACATGTTACGTGAACATGATACGAACGTGTTACGATACGATGTTTTGTTCTATGTCTGTACGCGCCTTAACAAATCTTCGTTTTGCAACATCGTCGGGCAACAATTTTTTGTTACGCATCGAAGTTCGGTGTTTCGATAAATTATTGTGTAACAAAACAACGTCGTATAACCTATAGCAGAACATTCTGACGTTCCATCTTTTTCCATGTACCATTTTAATTAATAAAAATAAATGCATTGGCGCGCTCTTGTTACGCCATCCCGTCCAAACTTGCAAACAGACGACGCAACATCAGCCCGTATCATCTCTTTGAAGTGACGCTGAAAAACCGACAACTGATGGGACGCCGTGATGTTCCGATGTTACCGAGTTACGGTGTTACGATGTACCGTCCACACATGTTACGCGAACATGATACGAACGTGTTACGATACGATGTTTTGTTCTATGTCTGTACGCGCCTTAACAAATCTTCGTTTTGCAACATCGTCGCGCAACAATTTTTTGTTACGCATCGAAGTTCGGTGTTTCGATAAATTATTGTGTAACAAAACAACGTCGTATAACCTATAGCAGAACATTCTGACGTTCCATCTTTTTCCATGTACCATTTTAATTAATAAAAATAAATGCATTGGCGCGCTCTTGTTACGCATTCCCGTCCAAACTTGCAAACAGACGACGCAACATTAGCCCGTATCATCTCTTTGAAGTGACGCTGAAAAACCGACAACTGATGGGACGCCATGATGTTCCGATGTTACCGAGTTACGCTGTTAGCGATGTACCGTCCACACATGTTAAGCCGGGTATTCATGTTATAGCGAACCGTATAAGGCCGCACGGCAAGGGGAAGGCCGTATACGGTTCGGTTAGTGTGGACGTAAAAATTCTACTTACGAACGCATAGCATTCGAAGTGCGGAAAAACCGTTGGGCCGTTTTTCGGTACATTAAAGGAAATTCCGCCAACACGTCGTTTTTGGTATGTTGTAGGGTATACGAATTTGGGAAATAGGGAAAAATTTTAAGCATGAATTGGTCGGAACAAATTGTGAACAAAAAAACTTAAACCACGCTTTTACGTTTGTTTTAATTAAAAAAATGAGGGGTCTTGACCCCCGAAAATGTCCAAAAAACCCCAAAATTTCAGCCCATCATTTTTAACGGCGTAAAACCCGACAATTTTGGGGCCGTGAGCCTGTTACCGAGTTGCTGTAGTGAATCCCGGCTTTACGCGAACATGATACGAACGTGTTACGATATACGATGTTTTGTTCTATGTCTGTACGCGCCTTAAGAGCTTCTAAGATCCCAAAACCGATGATGAATCGCACTTATGGCAATTTTCATAAGAAATCATGATGTTGTGTTATAGAGAGACACGTAATAGATGTTTGGTAGGAAACCATTAAAATTGATTTTTCCGAATAAGTGTAATACATCATTGGTTTTGGGATCTTAGAAGCTCTTTAAATTAAAAATTAAAAATCCAGGACCGTATTTAAAAAAACAAAGTTGATGATGCCAGCTTAATGACGAAACGTCGGTGTGAATCTAATAACACTGATTTGTAGAACACAAAAGGTAGCCATGGGAATGTAAATATGTTATATCTATTCAAATAGAGTCATAAAAAAATAAAAATAAAATCGCGGTTTTTTCCAAAAGTCTTCAAAGGATTCGAAATTGTTAAAATCCAAAGGAGACATTTTGATTAGCAACTTTGCCTTCATTTAACCGACCTCGTATCTCTTTAAGTTTCCGAGATCCCAATGATGAGGCATGAATTTGGGACACCCTGTACAATACTTTATTTTATACTGTACTATCGAAATTTATGTTTTGAAATAATAACGTGTTTTTAACCTGCTTCGTATATCTATAAAATAAATAATTGTCTGCTCTGGAAACGGATTCTAAGATTTTTGTTTACTGGTGGAAACATTGTCAGTACTGACCACTGACCTCAATATGGACCGGTAAAGGGTATCAGATGCGCGGTTCAAAAGTGAGATTTTATGGGCGAAAAAATGTGTCCGTGCGCCGTGGCTCTAGTCATCTCTTAGGGTCCTAAATCATGCGCAGAACGGACTAGCAGATCGATTTTATTTACAAATTCGTCGCCGGCAAGTTCCGTACTTCGTCAATTGATGACTTAAGCAAAATATATATTACACTGGTTAAAAAAAAATGGTTACTGGTTTTTTGAACCAGTGAAACACATTGGTTTGTTTAGATGTTGTTCTTAATTAAAAATAAACATATTATTCATTGTCAACTCCTTAAATTCCTCTAGTTCTTCTGAATGTTACAGCTATAGAAAGCCACGAATTGTTGTACTGGTTCACAATTGATGCGTTGTATTTAATAATATTAAAAAATGGCAAATACGACTGAACATGACTCTTGTGGCTTATCTAAGAATTAACTTTTTGTTTTATCAATGTAACACAATCATAATTGAAAAAAAAATCACTATTATTATTTATTTCGGATTAAAAAAATCTGAACAAAAAACGTATTGCATTAATCTGAAAAGTCAGTAAGTATGATTACAACATAAAACATATTCCCTTGGAGCATAGACCTACTAGAAGCACTCTTGCCGCCTGGAAAACAATCATTTGTGCAAGAAAGAATATGATTCTTATTTCCTTTCGCACTGCCAAACGGCAAGGCTGCCTCTAGTAAATAAATGCTCGTTTTGTATCAATACATTTAAGATGTTTAGAATATCCTTTTATCGCTATCGAAAACATAAGTGTAAGCAGGAAAAGAGTTATCGTTATTTGTATAAACATTTTTTTACCCTTCTGTTTATAAATCTTTTCCAATATCACAAAAAACCGTTTATTGTACGGCCATATGCAAGTCCAGTCAAATAAACCCATTCCTAAACAACAGGTGACAGTGTATTACACGATCCCTTTACTGATCCCCAAGCAAAGCAAAACCCTTTAAATATATAGAAAGCGTTCAAACTTCGTCGTTTTTGAACTGACATAAAACCGTGTCAAGTCGACAGTCACGCGTTTAATAAGTTCTAACAGTTTCCAAACCATTTTACGGCGGTATAAAAACTGGGTCTTGAAATTAACCCTATCTTTTATTAGCCCCTATTTTTTTAATTTTAAATTTTTTGACCCCAATATTAAAAATTTTGTATGTATAGAAACGCAAAATAAAAAGAATTTAGTATCTAAATATATAAAAATATATTTCATGAATATAAATTAATTAATGACATACAAATTTCTGAGTCCGGCACTGGTGCTACCTTTTAAATACGCATGCTAATGACACTATCGTTTGTTTAGTGCGCGAGGTCGTAAACTTGCCATAAATGCGATTAGCCATTATATATCTAAAGTTAGGTTATCTATGGTACTGACATAGCAGATGAAAAGATTGCTTTGATATTGATGGGAGACGCAACTATACTGTTTTTATTTATGTCAAGGTGAAAAGGAAAGTCAGTTAAAAATAAGTGTTATTTTACAATAATTTTTGGTAAAATTGACAAAATGGAGAAAGATGGTGAAAATCTGATTCCTGATGAAATTTTGCAAAAATCTAAACTACAGAGCAGCTAGTACAAAAAAATCGGCAGAACGGTATGAGAAATAGTTTGATGTCGTATGCGATACTGTGTATTTACGATTGGAAAATAGAACACCAGTAATAAGAATCTCGCAAAGTTGTACCAGCTTGGCCTATCCTAACTTTAAAACAAAAAAGTTTCAGAAAAAAAACTAAATTAGATTAAAAAGAAAACGTAAATTATTAGAGAGTTCCGAGATGTTTTATAAAACACCGTATAAATTTGTCTTTTTAAGGATTTCATGTTTAGATTTTACTCGGGATTAAATGGCAATAGTCCAGTAACTGAAGACCTGAAAGTACCCAAAGCTGTAAATAAATCTGTACAGTTTTCATTTGTGGTGCAATTCTCAGGTCTTCGCGGATGCTTTCGAGCGAGAAAAAGTTTATCACGATTCCTACGTGGAAACCCGCTGAAAATGGCCCTCCAACGTCCCAAAAATGAGTTTTCCGCGAATATCTGCTAAAATATGCGAATTAGAGAATTTTTGTTGAGACAAAAAATGAAGATCACCTCGAAATCTACAAAAATGGTCCTTATCAATTTTTTCGCAACACCAATATTTTTCGCAAAAATGGTGGTCGAAAAATCCATAACATTTCACACTGGATAGATGTGGCTAAACGGCTAAAAAATGCAGATGGGCAAAACATTTTTTATCAAAACGCAAAAAAGATGGTGAAGGAAATTTTCTGGGATCATTGAACACTTGCTAGGGTTTCACTATAAAAAATAAATGTTAATAGCAAACCATTTTTCCAAGAAATATCAATAAATTAATGGGATACTCTTAAAATATTGTGAAAAAAAACTTTAACCGCCTTTTTTAATATTCAAGAAAAATTAGAATAGACCCAAACCAAGGAAGTTTAAAGGTGTATGGAAGCCCAATACTATGGCCCATTCGATCAAAAAATGTCCAGCCCAGTATGAAAATAACTGTCAGAGTTGGCCCCGCCGATTCTGCGCAATAACGAAATTCCTCGAAATAATTTAATGTGTTGCCTACTTACACACTGATAAATCAGTGTGTAGTTAGGCTACACATTATACTTTTATGAGAGTCGGAGTACCATTTTTTGTGATTATATTTTGTGGTTGCAGAAGTTTTTTGGATTGATAAAAACCTTCTTATTTTAGTGATTAGTGTTTATTAAATGCTGACTATAATTTTGTGTTTATTGTTTTGTTACTTATATTATCGTAACAAAATGACTAGAGGTTGTATGGTTTTTTCTTGCAAATTCAAGGGTAACATACCCGGCATTTTTTACTTTAGGTAAGTATTTCTTATATTTAAATTAGGTGCTTCTTATGAGACCTTAGGTAACCGAATAAATAATAATATATCAATTATGAATAATAGAAAATGAAATTTTATAGGAAATAGCAGTGAGAAAAGTAAGGCAATCTTAACTATGTTTTAGATGATTTCCACAATGTTTGTTTATTTCTGTGGATTATTAAAAAGAAATAAGGTTTACATTTAGGTACTTTTATTTCATTTAATAATTTAGTACATTCTTTTAAAGAATCAAAATTATTAATTACTGGGTAGACCAGGCAAATTTTAATATATACAGGTCCCTCTAATTGAATGAAAGAAAGTACAATTTTATGTTAAAGTTCCTTTTTGTTTTTTCTGTATTTGTTTAAAAATAAATTATATTTTTGGTTTCTTAATCTTACATTATCAACTTTTTAAGCTCGACATACTGTAGACACATAATATTTAACGGATACTGTTACAATGGATACTCAGGTACCAAAGGTTAGTAGATATTTTTAACCACTGTTATTCTGTCTCATGAATGTTTGTTATTAGTAAAAAGTATATGCCTAAAAAGCAGTTATAAAAATTTTCACTTTTTAATGTACAACCAGAATCTTAGGATTAGATTAAACTCATTTACACTATCTTGCCCTTCTTTTTTCACAAAATTGGTGATAAGTACATGAAACTATCATACAATTTTTGGGAAATTTATTTTAAAAAATCGTGTTTTTATTTATTTACAAAGATTTTTGGTAAAAATACGAAACTCATAAAAATATCGACCATTTAAATAGAAGGCTGTAAAGTGGCGCCATCTATTCTTTCCATATTATATCAGATGATATAAAATCCAGTATTACACAATAATTTTAAATATTCTATGATAGTATCGTTTATTAACCAACAATTTTGTGCAAAAAATTAAAAAAAAAACAGTGAATGTTTGAATTTGACATTTGATGATGTCAACTTTATAGATAGTAACAAAGAATTATGGAAGTCCGGCCATGACCTACTATTCATTGCGCAAATTCCGCGGGGCCAATCCCCCTATCCCCGCTGCCCTGCACGCCTGGACAATTTTGTTCTACAGTATTGGGATTTCATACATCTTTAAACTTCCTTGACCCAAACTCATATACAATGATAGATGATAGGTACGGGTTTTCCCATTCCGATAAACTTTGAATGATTAAAAAATGTACATTATTGCCCGAGCAATGAAACAATTCGTCCACCCGCTTATAAGTGAATCCATGAAGGTAGCGGCATTCTAGCGGTAGAGCGGCAGATGAAATGATTGGTTCCCGTTGTTTCGAAAACTATAGATTTTTCGAAAAAAAATATAATTACCATTTTTGTAGATTACAACGCGATCTTTATTTTTTGTCTAAACAAAAATTCTCCAATTTCATATTTTAGCAGATATTAGCGGGAAACCCATTTTTCGGACCTCAAGGGTCCATTTTCAGCCCTTTCCTGTTAATGTTAATAAACTTTTTTTTTCGCTTGAAAGTATCCCCGAAGACCCAAGAATTGCGCCACAAAGGGAAAAGTGTACAGATTTATTTACAGCTTTGTCCCTTCATTTACTGGACTACAAGGATTACAAATGTTTTAAAAATATTTAAGCTGGGTGTTCTAACAGGATTACTTGAAATTTTGGCATGCGGAATTAATTTAATTTTAAGGGCTTAAATAAGTTGAACAAAACAATAATTTCTTGGGTATGGGTCCGGCTATAAGAACAAACTTAAATAAAACAAATATTAGCAATGCTTTATTTTTAAGGCTACAATTTAAGAGAAATTTTCTTGAAAGAACACAAAAGGGATTTTCACTGCTAATACCACAAGGGAGAGGTTATTTCCGGATTTTTTTCGAGCCAGGGATTATTTTCTAAAAATATTGAAAAATAAAAAACTTGACGCCACTTGATAGTTTTTGTATGTAATTGTGTACAAATTTTTAAAACGATCGGATCCAGTAGTTTTTTTGGGAAAATCGATTTAAAGTTTTTACGCATTTTAGATCATTTCTGATATAAAATCAAATTATTCCTATACCTATCTCGTTTGTTTTTTGAGAAAATGGCAATTAAAGATGTCCAAACTACCGCATTATGCAGTCCATGGGAAAACAAATAAATGTTTTAAAAATGTATTATGTTTAATTTAATTTATTCTAAAGACTCTATTGTGGAGGTCATAATAAAACTATTTTTACGGGGAAAATTGACTTTTCTAATAACTTAAAATTTAAATGCAACACTCTGTATATTTTTTAATTTGGATTTACGTCATTCCTAATATAAAATCTAATTATATCTATACCTATCTTTATTAGTTTTTGAGAAGAGGCGATTGAAATGTTCAAACGACCGCACATTATCAGTTATAGGGAAAAACAATTTTCTTTTTTTTTCAAAAACTAACAAAGATAGGTATATGACAAAACAGATTTTATATCAGGAATGACCCGTAGAATCCAAATTTTAAAAAATATACAGATGTTGCATTAAAATTTTGGAGTAACATTATTAGAAAAGTCAATTTTTGCAACATTCCGGTAAAGCCGGAAGTATTTTATTATGACCACCAAGATAGGGTCTTTAGAAAGAATTAAATTAGGCACAATAAATTTTTATAACATGTATTTGTTTTCCCATAAAACTGCATAAAGTGCGGTCGTTTGGACATCTTTAATCGCCCTTTTCTCAAAAACAAGCAGAGATAGGTATAGGCACAGCCCTACTTCACTAGTAGGGCTGTGGTATAGGACATAATTTGGATTTTATATCAGAAATGATCCGTAAAATCCAAATTTTGAAAAATATACAGGGTATTTCATTGAAAAAATCAAAGTTGATGTCGTTTCCGGTTAAACCGGAAATGATAGACACATTTAATAATATTCAAAATCGGCATCTTTTGATATAATATGTCATCCTAAAATTTGAAAGCCATATATGTTTTCATTCAAAAAAATAACGAGCTGGGTAGTGATTTCGTTGTCACCCGGTATTATATATATATATATATATATATATATATATATATATATATATATATATATATATATATATATATATATATATATATATATATATATATATATTTACATATATTTATATATATTTATATATATTTATATATATATATATATATATATATATATATATATATATATATATATATATATATATATATAATATATATATATATATATATATATATATATATATATATAATATATATATATATATATATATATATATATATATATATATATATATATATATATATATATATATATATATATATATATATATATATATATATATATATATATATATATATATATATATATATATATATATATATATATATATATATATATATATATATATATATATATATATATATATATATATATATATATATATATATATATATATATATATACAGTATTGGAAAATAATTCGCGCATAATAGGGAAATCAATGTTAATTTCTATGCTGCCGAGAATCCAATCTACCAGTGTACGTTTCAATAGAACGTCGCGATGAATTAGAATCTATTTAACTGTTCGACTGGACTCTGCTTCGCGCTTTGGTTGGATTAGATACAAAATTAAATAGTTTTCGACAATTCTGACAGTATTAAAACGAGTTCGGATGGGTGTACGTCGAATCAGCAAAAACGAGAATTGTTTGACAATAATTTGTTGAAAAATTATCACAAATATTAAGAAAGATTTTTGCTTGTCTTTTTGCCACATTGGCTTGAAAAAAAAGTAAATTCTAAAAAATAAATAAAAAGGAAATTTATTTTAATAAGGGTTCGAATAATCCACCACTTTCTGCTAAACAATACCCAAACCTGTTGTAGAGATTTTGTCTCATATTTCTGAGCTGTTCAGGTGTAATTTGACCAGAAAGTTGAATTATTTTTTCCCTTATTTCAACAAGGTTTCTAGCTCTTTCAAAACTGTGGCGATACACATTTTCTTTTAAATATCCCCAAAGAAAAAATCATTTGGGGATAAATCTGGCGATCTGGGGGCCACTTGATCGTACCACGTGAAGAAATAATTCTGTTATTAAATGTGGTTTCCAAATAATTTTGAACCTCACGTTTATTGTGAGCAGGGCAGTTGTCCTGCTGAAACCAAATCTCCTCGAAGTTAACAGGAAGTAATCGAACTGTCGGAATAATTTGATTTCGTAATAGATCCAAAAATTTATCCCCTGTTAAATTTCCATTGATGAAAAATGGACCCACGACGTAGTCCCCTAAAATACCCGTCCAAACATTGACTTTTTGTGGGTATTGTGTTCGCACAGGAATGCTCAGATGTTTATTTCTCCGAGACCAATACCTAACGGTGGATGGATTATGCTTACGATGCAATGAAAAGGTGGATTCATCCGTAAACAAAATGTTTTTAAAAAATTTTCATTTGCATTTTGTCTTTCCATCATCTCCAAAACTCCATCCGCTTAATATTGTCCTCGGGAAATAGTTCCTGAGTTATTTGTGCTTTAAAACAACGGAAACCATTTCGTTTCAAAATATTCCGAACAGTTCTATCATTCAAGTTAACCTGTTCAGCAATTTGTTTGCTTGAACAAGGATCACTGGTTTCAGCATCAGCACAAACATCAATGTCCCTGTTTTGCCGAATTTCATTAACTGGTTTCTCACGTGGATGATCAATGTTTTTACATTTTCGACAATTTTGTGTACAACCACATATTTCAAATTTTGTAATAATGCGGCTTATTGTCGATTGTGCCGGAACAGGTCTATTTTCATAAGCACAAATAAATAAATTTATTATTTCGTGATTAGAGTGACCCCAAAATACCATTTTAAAATTTGAATCTTTTCCTCCTTTTTAAGCATTTTAAAAATTTAAAATTTTTCACCTTATGGCCTAATGCGCGCCTAAATACTGCCCGCAAGCAAATGTACGAGAGCTGTGCGAGCCACGGGCAAATCCCACTAGCCAAACTAAAGCGCAAACAGTTAAATTAATTACAATTCATCGCGACGTTCTATTGAAACGTACACTGGTAGATTGGATTCACAGATACCTAAAAATTAACATTAATTTCCCTATTATGCGAGAATTATTTTCCAATACTGTATATATATATATATATATATATATATATATATATATATATATATATATATATATATATATATATATATATATATATATATATATATATATATATATATATATATATATAATTTGCTAATGTGAATATATTTTTATATGTAGGTAGGTATATATATTTATTTGTCTGTCCACGTGATTCTGAAGTTATGGCTTGAGCTAAAATCATGAAAATTGGCACAGTGGTAGTCTTTAGCAGTGGCTAGAACCTAACGAAGCCCGTTTTTTGAATTTCGCAACCGGGACAAAAATAGGAGCAAAAAAAGTGTTTTTTTTTACCGTTAGCCGTACGGAAGGCGTCTTACGGAGACAGAGGCTACTTAATATTGCCTCTCGCCTGGCGGAGACAGGCTTTTCACCTAGTAACTAAATAAATATTTAATAATAATTTGATTTTCCCAAAGTAAATTCAATTTAAGGGAAGAGGGGTTAAGTTTGGAATTTTTTTTTGTTATTTAATATTTTAAATATGTAACATCTTAAGAATATTGTATTAAATTTTGAGGTCAATCGGAGCAAAATTGACGGATTTATGATAGTTTTAGTGACCGTTGCTCCAACTCAGTTGCGTGAGCGTACAAAACTTTAAATCGATTTTCCCGAAAAAACTACTGATCCGATCGTTTTAAAAATTTGTACACATATTCTACATACAAATTTCAATAAGAAATAGTTCTATTTTATTGTCAAAAACTCGACATTTTAACTTCAAAATAATGCAAAAATTTTAAAATTAATAAAATAAAAAAACGGCGTCAATTAAGAAAGAAACTAATTAACTAATAAAAACAATTTGGTTTTTTGATTTCAAGTAATCCAGTGCTGAGGAATCGCGGTCACTGCAAAAAAAAATTTTGAGACACCAGCGGAGAATAGCAATAAATCCGTTATTTCTCTATACTTTTGCACCAAATTTTTTAAAAATATTCTTTAAATGTTGTCTTTTATTATACTAATTTTCAAAATAAATCTATGTAAACAATATGTTATAAAAAATTCTTAAAAATAGGCCTTTTTTGACCGAACAAACTTTAGCCCCTCCCCCCTTTAAAGGCTGAAAAATTTATTTTTTTTTGTTTATGGCCAAAGTTTTTATAAAATATTTTTTTTCTTAAAAAAATTCTTTTCTTTTGTTAATGGTTATAAAAATAAAACAATTTGAAAAAAATTTTTAATATTTATTTTTCGATTTTTTATAATTTTTTAAAAATTTACGAAAGACACAAATTAATTTTTTTTTGAGTTGTCAAATATTCTTATTCTTAAAGTTCAGCAAAAATGGAATAATTAAAAACAAAAATTAAAAATGTCAATTTTTGGTTTTTTTTATCTAAAAATTGATATTTGGGAATTATTTTTTTTAATTATTTGTCTTTACACGTAGAATATAAAACAATTACTAGATGCTAAACTTAAATGGATGCATTTTATTGACGAAAAACTTGAAAAATAGCCTTTTTATGTTCAAAATAAAAATTAACACCGATTTTTTTAAAAATATTTCCTAAAATATTCCTAAATTGCGCGGTAAAATGGAAAAAAATTAAAAAAAAAAATGTCAATATGTTCGTCGATTTTTTGTAGCCAAAATTAGGTGAACAATTTACAAAACTTCTTAGTTTTGACAATGCTTTATTTCAGCCACATTCTCTTTAAAGTAGCGCCATAATAAATTTGTATTTTTCTACAAAATCCAAAAATATAAAAAAAGGCATTTAAAGCTTTAGTTTTTATGGGATTTTTTTTATTAGAAGTAGTTTTATGATGCTAGCGTCGAGTTTTATTTTGCAACAGTGGGGCACAAGTAACAAAAAATGGGCAAAAAATCAAAAATAACTTATACATCTGAAATTTTGCACATGGGCTAAAAATTGCATTTAGAAAGACAATTTCTAATTACCTTTTTATCTATATTTGTAAAAATAAGCTTCTAGCCTGTTTTATATTAACCTATTTGTTTTTTAAAACACTTATAAGGAGCCATCCATAAATAACGCCACAAGAATTTCATAATTTTTTGACTCCTCCCTGTCACAAATCGTTACATTTGTGAGACCCTTCTCTCCCCTAGTGTGACGTCACATATTTTGAAATTATACATCTAAAAATAATCAAAACAGTAATTCCAATTTTAAATTATTTTTATTAAAAATACGTTTTAATAGAATTAACATCAAATCAAATATTTTAAATAATTTAGATTTTTACATGTGATGTCACAAAGCTGATGACCCCCCACACCCCTTGTCACACAATGTCACAATCCCCTACACCCCTTACGGTGTGACGTAATTTATGGATGACCCCTTATAAATAAATATAAAAGCAAGTGTTTTTTTAGTGAATTTTAGCCAAACGTCTACTAAACCTAGCAAATTTTCCTAAATACATTTCAGTGTCTTTATTAGAGAGATATTCCAAATTTACGCTAGGCCGTTACAGCTATAATAGCGGGCATACAGATCGAATCTGATTTGTTGATTACCTATCACGTTGTTTCCGTTACAGTCTAGTGTTGTAAATTATAATGGACTTTTGTAATAGTCTTATACTAAGAATACACCTACGTGACATTGCGGCAGACATTTGGATATTCTTAGATTAGCTCTTCGAGCATATACCTACTAGAGGTAGGTGATAATTGTGCTGATTGCATGCAGAGCAAAATGAACGTTGTATCGCGCCAAGGCTGCCTCTAGCAGGTATATGCTTAATTAAAAACTATAAGTAAATTTAGCTAAGAAGATCAATTAAAAGTAAAAGTAGTGCAGACAGTCTTACAAACAAATTTTGGTCAAAACCTTCGAGAATATACCTATATAGGCAGCCTTACCGCTTGACCGTGCGAACAAGCGTGCGAGAGATAAAGACGTATAGGTGTCACAGAGGTGTATAAACTTAAAGATGTTATGTATAACAAAGGCCCCGTGATATTTGAATTTTTTAAAAACAATATTTAAAAAAGGTATAACGTTTATTTTTAAGTAACTCTTAGTTACTATAAGATTTAATAACATATTTTTCGCAATTCTTAGGCTTTCCTTCTGTATATAAATTATTGCCATTCATGGCCGCCCCGAAGAGAAATTTATCATTTAAAAACTCATAATCAATTTACGCGTTGTGATATTTTTGGAGTTTTAAAGACAAAAAAACAACTAAAACCCATATTAAAGATTTCTTAAAATAATTTAAAGTGTTTGTATAGTTCTTTATTAAAAAAAATCTTCTTTAGCTCATAAAAGTTTATGAAAGTTAATGAATCATGGCTTAATCAAAGTATGGTCTTACAAAAAACCATCAGCCGTTCTAAAATACCATTTTCCACTGCAAGTGTAAAAACAAAAGGGGCTTGGTTTGATCTCTTTTAAAAGCGCACCTGTAACTGTTGTAAGACTCGGTATAAAAATAAAATCAAAATGCATGTGTTTTAAATAAATAATATTATTTATAAATTAATATCTGTATAAAAAAAATTACAAAATAAAAAAATAAGTTAAAGAAAGGATCGAGACCCAAACCCGAGCAGTTTAGCGGTAATGTAAAGCCATCCAGGAAAAGCTGCGCTTAAAGGTGTGGTTCCTTCCACGCGGCCGTCGCATACGACTAACGCAATGCGACTAACGCATGCGGCCGCCGTTTAATCAGGTGGTTTCTTAGGACCGCGGCTCAAACTCGCGATAGCAAAATTATTAGTGTAAAGGGAATAATCTTTGGTTAGAGTCGTGATGTATGATCTAGCAATTTAGAAGAAAAAGAGGATGACGAAATACTATTACAATTAGCCAAGCTGAAACATAGCAATGCCCCTATAAATCCAATATTTCAGCAAAGACGCGATGAGGGTTGTCATACTACATTAATAAATCGACATTTGCAACAGGAAGAAGTAACATTTAGAAAATATTTTAGACTGAATAAAGCACAGTTTAGTTTTATTCTTGACTTAATAAAAGACGATATAAAGTCCGAGCCATACAACAGAGTTGAATATCCAATAACCCCAGAGGAAAAATTAGCCATTGTATTAAGGTAAATCTGTACAAATTCGAGTCTTATCATTAGGATCTCGAAAACTCGAAGAGATACGAGGTCGGTTAAATGAAGGCAAAGTTGCGCAATTTAATGCTAATCAAAATGCCACCTTAGAACTTTAAAAATTTCGAATACATACTTTTGGAAAAAACCGATTATTCGCGATTTTGTTTTTATTTTTTTATTTGAATGGATGTAACAAAATAACTTTTACATTTCCATTGCTACTTTTTCTGTTCTACAAGATAGTGTTATTAGATTTATACACCAACGTTTCGTCTTTGAGATGCCATCATCAACTGTTTTTTTTAAATACGGCCCTGGTTTTTTTTATTATGTATTTTAGGAGCTATTAAGTTCCCAAAAACCAATATTGTATTGCACTTATTCGAAAAATTTATAATAATGCCAATTTTCATAAGAAACCATATGTTAAAGAGAGTCAGACAATATACTTTCGGCATGATCTTGGGAAAACATTAAACTGATTTTTTCGAATAAGTGCGAAACATCATTGGATTTGGGATCTTAAAAGCTCTTAAAATACGTAATAAAAATTCCAGTACCTCATTTAAAAAGTAAAGTTTTAATTTTTAACAATTAAAAAAACACCGGACATTCCACACAAAACAACACAAACAAAATATCAGACGCACACACGACTGCGGCTACACTGCTTCTTAAGCAGTCCAGTCGCATTAATCGCAGTCGTTGACAGCGGACGCATACGACGGCCGCTCGGAACAAACCAGGCACATTTAAAAACATGAGTAGGAGGGCTTTGCGGCTAACGCAGTGCGTTAGACGCATGCGGCGGCCGCGTGGAAGGAAACATACCTTAAATTTTTAAAGTCCTGTTTCTCGGATTAAAATTTTTAAAGGCTTATTTCTCTGATGTGGCTGGTTAGTGAGCTTTATTATTTTAAGGGGTAAACATCCTTAATGTATATTAACTTATACATCCAGTCCCATTCCGGTTCTAGTGTTTCTTCTTCTTTAAATACGTATGTCGTTTCTAGTTATGGTACGTTTCACAATAATTCGTTGATTCCTTGACCGCAATAAAATTTAAATTACAACTCTCAGTGGAAAACCCAACCATAAATAGGTTGCCTGACAAATATCTATTGTGTAGGCACCGCACCTTTTGAAAGGGTACATTACATACTAATATTAATAGTTTAGGTTAGCTATTTTGGATGCTCAATAACACACACCAAAATACCTTGACAAACTTCAAACCACTGATAAACTAAGACGAAAAGACTCTGCTTTATAGTCAACACCTGCAATTTGCCTATAACCTAAATAATATATCAAAAAGTAGGTACAATAATAAATAAAGAAAATTTTAAGTGCGCACCTATATGCGGGTACCCAAAGTATATTGAGTTTTACGACTAACAGTAGCAGGTAAAACGAGAAATCAACGAATTATTGTGGAATGTACTGTACTCATATCCGAGCTTGCTCGATTGTTTATAACACATACCCTGTAAGGGCATTAGGTGTTTTAAAAATCTCCTTATTTTAGCATGAAAGATCATATTACGTTAACTGGATGCAATTTTTGTCTTTTTGCGAACTCACTTTTAAAGTGGAAAAGCGCTTTCCTAATTTAACGTTATTGAGCTTCCTACGCCTAAACTCGATTTGCAGCAGTAGAGAAATCCTATATCTTCTATAAAGAAAATAAATGAAAATTTTTATTAAAGTTGTTTGATAAACAAGAATAATAAAAGTAAATTTAAGGCTTAGTATAAGGGTATGCCTTTTAATTAAAAGTTCTATGAACTCAAATTCTCAATTTTAATTAACTAATATTATAAACTTTCTGATTTTATAAACTTGACACCAAACTAAATAATATATTGTGAGAAGAAAAATAAAAATAAATATTTTTATCTGCTTTACAAAGATATAAAGTTATTAATATTTTTTTTCATCTTGGGACCTAAGTACAAACATACCATGGGTGTGTGAAATAAAGTAAAAGTTATCAATAACACTAAAATCTTGGACTTCCATTGTCTTTATTTGTTAATTGTGACGCAACGTTTCGGTTAGTGATGTACCTCAAATCGTTTTCACGTGATAACTAAAAACTATTCTTAAAAGCTACGACTTATATACTATCCCTTGTTCACCGATGTTTGACGGACTTTTCACGGTTCAGCAAGGGCTGCCAGATATTCGGAATGTCGATACTAGGCTTGCTAAATATTCTTGGTTGTTTACAATTATTACAACTTCTTTAAATTTTCTCTTCTTCCAGTTTATGAATAATGTTTGCTTCCGACCATTGTTTGCGGTGTTGTTTTGACCATGCGTGTTCGGCAATCCCTGATTTCAACGTTTCATCTCGTTTCCTACTATCCGTTGTTCATTGAAGCTTGACCGATTTTTTACGGTCCAGCAACGGTTGCCAAATATTCGGAATATCAACAGTAGGTTTGCTATAGTTATTTTCTTAACAAGTGCGGGAAGTTACTTTCCGCAAGTGTTAGGAACAATATTTCTTCTACAAGCGAGAGGAAAAACCAACATAATTTTAAATATGTATGATTAAAATATTATTTATTAACGAAGAAATGTATACACTAATTATTATTATTAACATTTAGTGTAAAAGTGCAACTGGTCGCGTTTTGCAAATTTATTGCTGATGCGAGTTGCTTTCTGTAGAAAACGTTGACGGCGGCGAGCTGCGTTGGGTTCTTGATGAGCCAATCTTTTGCAACTATGGAAGTAGTTTTTTAAACTGAAAGGTTTAGTTTACTGGAAAATGGCATTAACGGTTGTTTCTGAATAGTGGAAGGTGTTTCGTTAAAATTAAATATTTTGCTTGAAATATCCTTTCTAAAATTTGTGGAATTCTCGGGGTATCCTTCAGCGACTGATGTACACTTCCTGCCTTCAAGACGTTTAATGTTGGATATTTGTTCTCCGGAGTTTGCGAGAAATGTTGCAGAGGACCGGCGAAAGCTATGCCCAGTATACAATTCCGAGTTAGGAAGTTTGAGATAGGCCGCTTTTTCCGATGGCATTTTTCCGAAGGTATTAATGCCGATACATTGTACTGTATGATAAATAAGAGAAATAGGCCAGAAAAAAGACTCCACACCCTTACTTAGGGATGCGACATCGAAGCCAAACATCGATGTTAAACATTGATGGCAACATCGAAACCTGACCATCGATGGTAACGATATATCGAACATACAACATCGATGTTTTTTTAACATTGATGGTACGATGCGATGGTTTGTTCATGGTCTATTACCATTATTAACATCCATAGCGTACCGCCAACTCCAAAGGCGCCGCCAAAAGAGCCGCGACACTATGATCTTTTAGCGGAGTGCGGCTCGGCTCGGAATTAAGAAAGATTCATTATCAGGGGTGGCTTCTTATTTTTGTCTAATAAATAATAATATTAAATTATATTAATTAATTACATAATATAATTTAATAATATTACTTATATTAATTTTGTCTAATAATATTAATTCTAAAAATTGCAGTTTTAAACGTATGTTTAAATTTTTTGTACATTTTTTAAAAAGACTTCTTAAATCTTATATAACCTTTATGTCTTTAACAAACTTTAGATAACAAAGAAATACACATCATAAATTTTTTAGTATATTCTTTTGTTTTTAAAACATGGTTATTTTAAAAATCTCCATGTTAGAAGGCAACATCGATGTTATCATCGATGTTTTCGACACCCGGCCATCGATGGCAAAACATCGATCATCGATCAACCAACCATCGATGTTTTTAGACCATCGATGAACATCGCGCATCCCTACCCTTACTTTGACACCACCTTTCAAACATAACAAATTCTTTTTCATACCTGCGGCGAGATTTCATGAGCAGATCGTCGTTAGAATCCATTGAAAATGTTTCTCCAATTTGGTTGAAAAATGCGTGACAAAAAATTAATTTTTGATAGATGCATAAACAATTAGTTGCTTGCTATGGATTCTGTGATAATTTATATGGAGTTATTACACATATACATATGTACTTACATTTGGTAAATTAGGATTATTTTATTTTATTTAATAAATGTTATAAAAATACTGCAAAATTACTGTGGATACTGGGTGCCAGAGTTTATTAATCTAAAGGGGTTATGACATCGCGATCGGCGAGAATGGGGATAGCAAAAGTCCAAGACGTGAGGGTACCGCTTATGTTGGCGGCCCTGTCGGGTAACACTAAAAGTTACCAGCATTATTAGCTGTGGACAGAGTCGTGCCACAAGTCGACGCTTTTATAATATGGTATTATTTTTGCAGTTGCAAACATTTGTGTACAGAGTTGATATTTTATTGGTTTTGACTGTTTTTATTATATTGTTTTTGGTAGTGTTTAGTGGTGTAATTCGGTTTCTTCAAATATATATTTATTATAAGCAAAATTATGCAATATTTTATAATTAGATTCTAATTTATGTTCCAAAAACTAAAATATTTTACTTTTCCGGAAAAATATGGTTTTCCGTAGAAGAAACACATTTTAGTTGTTCGCAATTGTTACAGCTTCTTTAAATTTTCTTTTCTTCCAGTGGGTTTTTTTATGAATAAATTTTTCTTCCGACCATTGTATGCGGTCTTGTTTTAACCATGCTTATTGGGCAGCCCCTTCTTTGACGTTTTACCTCATTACGTATGTTTTTTGTGTTCTGTAACTTTAATTTTGAGTGGTCTTTTTCTTATTCCGATGTATACCTCACTAAATTTACAGGAAATTTGGTAGATGCAGTAATTTTTTGAAACATTGTTGTCCGGTTTTGTCTTAGTAAGAAAACTTCTTAGTGTGGTTTGGGATTTAAATGCTGTTTTAATATTATACCTATTCGCTATTCTGTGGATCATTTCCGAAGTTCTTTTAATATACGGAGTAGTCATAAATATTTGGTCCTGTGGAGTCTTGTTCAAATTAGAGTTTTTTGTCTTATCTTGATATTAGTCAAGTGATTGGAATTCTGGGGTAAATACTGTCCAGTGTGGGTAGGTTTTCTGTATACCTACCTACACTGGACAATATTTACACCAAAATTCCAATCACAGACAAAATAAGTAATATAACTAGGGATCTTAAGCAGAACGACTACAGTAAGAGATTGGTTAAGGAAATAATCGACAAATATCAAGATAAGACAAAAACTCTATTTTAACAAGACTCCACCAAGAAAGTTTGAAGGGTAATGGAAACCCAATACTATGGCCTATTCAATCAAAAAATGTCCGGCCCACTATGAAAATAACTGTTACGAGAGGCACCCTCGATTCTGCGCAGTAACAAAATTCCGCAAAATATTGTAATGTGATGCCGACCTACATACAGTTTGTAAGTAGGCAACACATTATCTTTTGACAGAGCCGGAGTCCCGTTTTCGTGTGCGACGAAGCGGTGTTTATGAAACCATACCCGCGCTGTGCCGTTGTCTTACCAACCCTTTCAAGCGAATTACATGTTTGTATTGTGTGACTTTATTTTGTAGTTGCAAAAGTTATTGAATTAATAAAAACCTTTATATTTTGGGGATTATTGGTTTATTTAATTGTGGCTATAATTTTGTGTTTATTGTTTGTTAGTTACAATATCTAACAAAATGCCTGAAAGTTGTATGGTTTTGTCTTACAAATCCAAGGGTAACATACCCGGAATACCCCTGATTAGGAAAACAGTTCAAATGTCACTTTCACAGGACCATGAACTAATCTTGAATTGGGGCTTCAAAAATCTGGTCTAGTTTAATGCTCCAAGTCGCAGTCATCTTGGCGTTACTTTTTAGAACAACATCTTAATAATAACCCCACGCTTACAGAAAAACTTTCTTTTCTTTCCCACCGACAGGCTGGAGGGAATAAGTTACATTTTTATAGGTATTTTCTCAGCTTCTGCCCGGAAGTTGGCAAGTATAATTCCTCTGACAGCTTCCAACAGAGCAACACGTAGTGCCACTTTTATGCATCCTTTTACAGTCCAACTTAAGAGGCCTCGAACTTCCCACTTTCTTTGTTTCATCATCCCCAAAGTGTCTAGACTGGAATCTGCTATCCGCAGAAGTTTTCCCTTCCCTAAATTTTAAGGTCTGGTGTAGATAAATTCCCCTTTACCACACTTAATGGTGCGTTAGTATTGAAGCCTCAGCCTTGGTGGACTTTTTGACGATATGAAAAAAATTATTATGTAAAAAATTCTATACTTTTTGTTAAATTTGTTTATGGTATCTGCATGAGCTAACACTATTTTATTGTCCTTTTATACAAATTATAAATTTATAAAATATTGTATTACCCTAAAACACAAACAACCAGTTCAAATTATCGTAAGTTTTTACTTTTTTTGACCCTTGCCGATTTCGATGATTTTTTGCATACAGAGGGTTTAATTACAAGTCTAAAGTAAGTGTTTTTGGTCAACGTTTTATTTTTCAGATATCAATCCTTAAATAGGATAATTAGATTAACCTTATTTACATTATCTTGCCCTTCTTTTATCACAAAATTCGTGATAAGTACATGAAACATACAATGTTTACAATTTATTTTAAAAAATCGTGTTGTTAATTATTGTATTAAGATTTTTGGAAAACTACAAAGCTCCCAAAAATATCAACCATTTAAATAGATGGCTGTGAAGTGGCGCCATCATTTCTTTCCATGTTAAATCAGATGATATAAAATCCAATATTACACAATAATTTTAAATATTCTATAATAGTTTCGTTTATTAACCCAACAAAAAAAACAGTGAACGTATAGTTAGTCTGAATTTGACATTTGATGATGCCAACTTTATACATGGTTTCAAAAATTATGGAAGTCCGGACCTGACCTACGATTCATTGTGCAAACTCCGCGAGACGATTTCCCAATTCCCGCTGGCCCTTCACGCCTGGACAATTTTGTTCTACAGCATTGGCCTTCCATGAACCTTTAAACTTCCTTGGACTCCACAGGACTAAATATTATGACTATTCCGTATATTAAAGGAATAACTTCGGAAAAGATCTGCAGAATAGCAAATAAGTATAATATTAAAACAGCATTTAAATCCCAAACCATTCTAACCACAACTAACCACAACAATGTTGGAAATAATGACTGTATCTACCAAACTTCCTATGAATGTGGTGAGGTATACATTGGAAAAAAAGACCACTTGAAATTAGGGTTAAAGAACACAAAAAACATACGGAACGTGGAGAAACGTCGAAATCAGGGATTTGCCGAACACGCATGGTCAAAACAACACCGCATACAATGGTAGGAAGCAGAAATTATTCATAAACTGGAAAAAAAAATAAAGAAGCTGTAATAATTGCAAAAAAACAGAATGTATTTAGCAAACCTAGTGTCGACATTCCAAATATCTGGCAGCCGTTGCTAAACCGTAAAAAATCGGTCACGCTTCTGTGAATAACGGATAATATATAAGTCGTAGCTTTGAAGAATAGTTTTTAGTTATTACTTGAAAACGGTTGGGTATATCTACATCACTAACCGAAACGTTGTGTATCAATTAACAAATAAAGACAATGGAATAAACTGTGACAGACAATGGAAGTCTAAGATTTTAGTGTTTTTGATAACTAAGTTTGTTAAAATCAACATACTTTGACGCAGGAGTCATAAAATTTAATATAATGTAATTAATTCCTCCTACCTTTGTTCTTCGTTTCGTATCCTTGTGTCTTTCCGGTAACAGGTATAGTTTAACATATAATCCTTTAGTTTCGTCAAAATGTAATTCTCTAAAACAAACAAAATCCTCAGTAAACTTTAAATTGAATCTGCGCTTACCAAAACAAAGTTGTACGAAAGGGTTTAATGTTTGATATTCGAAAATCATTTAATTTTAGTAAAACTATTAATTATATTTGGTGGTTCAGACAACATATATAGATGCAGGTAAACACAGTTTTAAATCTGGCTGTTTACTGCAAAATTGTAAACCACACAACAAACAATTCGTAAAGAGCAATTTTACGATTGATTAGAGAGATATGGATGGTGCTGTAACATCATTCAATATTTATGGAATTTTGACAGTTCCGTTATGTGCGATACAATTTTCAATGTCGCTGGTGGAGATAAGGGTTACCGAATGGAGAAATTAACGATAGTCCAATAATTATAGATTTTTTTTCTAATTAATGTTTTTAAGCTGCCGAAAGATGAAAATTGTCGCATAAATAGTAATTATTCAATCGCACTATACACAAATTAGGCCCTTATTTTGCAAGTGCCGTGAATATTGGGCAAATGGTCCGATTTGAATTTTTAAAAGGGCTTTTTAAAGTTGAGATTAAAAGCTACAAATTGTATATCTCACATTTTTATATAAGTTTGGAGAATATTGTTAAAAATGTTTGTGAAAGTAGCGCGTCGAGCGAAAATTCGCGATAATCAGCCCGTTTCTCGCTTCTCCTTCGCTGCTGGGTGCCCTCTCCACGGTCGACCTAGTTCGTTTCGGTCGCGAATTTTTGCTCGACGCGCTACGTTCACGTGCATTTTTAACAATGTTCTCCAAACTTATATGAAAATGTGAGATATACAATTTGTAGCTTTTAATCTCAACTTTAAAAAGCCTTTTTAAAAATTAAAATCGGACCATTTGCCTAATATTCACGGCACTTGCAGGATAAGAGCCTAATTTATTTATAAGGCGATTAAATAAAAACTGTTAATCCGACAACTTTCATCTTTCAGTAGCTCAAAGTATATGTTATTAACTATCATTTCCCAAAAAATGAGCTCTTAATATTAAAAATTAACGGAAATACGAATTTTTGAAAAAAAGGTCCGTTTTAAGCGTTTTTCCGGCTTTTCTCGGTGTGAAATGGTCGGATCGTGATTTTTTAAAAATCACTTTGTAGGTTTTTGAATTCTCTACAAACAGTCTTTAATGAGTAAAGCAATATAGCCAGTACTTTTTGTTTTTTTTAAAAAAAAAAAGAGAAAAGAAGGCCCTTTTTTAATAATTATTTTCCTCTTATATCAATTTTTTTTAAACAATTCTATCTATGGTATTACGTTATTTTAATAAGAAAACAATTTACTATTAATTATGTTTAAGTACAGCAATGGAAAGGACTTTAATTAACTTCACTTGAATGGGCTTGAAAGTTTACGAAAAATAACTTAATGTCTATTCCTACTAGCGAGTCAAATTGTTTGTAAATGTTCAAAAGGCCGTCAGGCAAATAGTGGATGTTAACTGCGAAAATGCAACCGACTGAAATATCCGACGAGGATATTAAAGAAGATGTAGACCACGAAATAGACTTTGCTCTTTAGTTGTAATTGTTTCTAGGTAATTTTGATAAACTTTTATTATTTTTTTAATAAACATTAAAGTTTTGTTATAAAATAACATATAACATATAACCATAATGATTATTTACGATAAAAACCTTTATAGATTTAATAAAATACTATATTATTAAGCAATATTTTATTATTTTATGAAACAACTTTTTTTAGATAAAAATGCTTTTAGCTATGCTTATTTTAAAGGATTTAATTTTAGACTTTTTTCTTTAAAGCAATGCTTACACCTATCCTGTCTCAGAAAAAAGTTGTGGATAAAAATATAAAACACGAAAAAAATACGATTTTGTGTTTTTTAAAATTTGTTCTTTGCATTTATTTTGCTCCAAAAAGATGTCATTCCGCTAGAAAATTCTCTACAAAAAAGCGTTCTATGGATTTTTTCTAAAACTGCAGAAATTTCGAGATAACCTAGAATTTTAAATAATGAAAAATTGATGCCATTTTAAAAAACGCAAGCCTTAATTTAATAGCACTTTAAACTTTTTTCATATTTAGTCACCCAAGAATCATAATCAATTGAAAAATTGCTTTTATAAATTTGTTCCCCTTATTTTGCTCAATAGTCTTATTTGGACGTTCGTAAGAGGCAACTGATTTTGTGCACTCTGTTACTGCACATATCTCTTTACTAGTATTACTAATAATAATAATAATAATAATATACCTTATTGTTATATAAGATCATACATCTTTTCGACAAAGCAGAATAAAATAAAACTATGATAATAACAAAGGAAAATAACAAATTATATGATATTATCAGGAAAAAAGACAATATACATATAATGGTTCTATGTAATAAATCTATTCTAAATTATCTTCAAAATGTTCAGCCCGTACATTGTAAGTTTTTCCTAAGAATAAGTTTTTGACGGAAAATTCGAATTTAGGACCTATATTTTTAATACTAGCAGGTAAATGATTAAACTTTTTTTTGAATCATAAATATTTTTTTTTGTAGAACATTGGTTTGGAAAATAAAGTTAATATTTTTATCTGGTATCGTGCGAAGAATTTTTAGTATTATTAAACCAATATTTTTTGTATATTAAATACACTGTTTCTAAAGTATAGATAAAAGTTACTGCTAAAATTCTTTTTAAAATAAATAAATAATTTATATGAGTCTTTGGACTTAGCAGTAGAAATATAGGAAACACTTAAGCGAATTGACTTACATTCGCCTGACTCGAGCTAGCGAAACAAAACTCACAAAAACGATTCGATAAATGTGGAATGTTTTTGAAGATTTAATTTTGAATTTAAATATTATTTGCATTCTTGCAGCCGCAGCCATTGCAACAGTTGCCCCTGTTTCTCATAAAATGTCCGATATAATTTTTAAAGTCAAACAGATCAAGCGTATTCTTTCTTCTCTTAATACTAAAAAATCGTCTGGGCTGGATGGCATACCAGCAATCGTCTTAAAAAAATGTGCTCCCGAGCTTGCACCCATCCTAACTCGCCTCTTTCGAATCTCTTACGACACGGGCATTTTCCCGGAGAGTTGGAAAGCTGCGCGTGTGCAACCTGTCCCCAAAAAGGATCCAAAACTCTCCCTTCCAACTATAGACCTATATCTCTTCTTTCAGTTGTTTGCAAAGTAATGGAAAAATTCATTAATTCCCAAATCTTAAAGTATCTGGAAAAACATAAGATCTTACATGATAGACAATATGGATTCCGTCACAGTAGATCCACAGCTGATCTTCTTTCCTTTGTCTCACACAACTGGAACAAGTCCCTTGAGTTTCTTGGTGAATCCCAGATCGTTGCTCTTGACATATCCAAAGCTTTCGATCAGGTCTGGCATGATGGGCTTCTTAACAAACTTCCTTCTTACGGTCTTCCACCTAAGCTTTGCTCTTGGGTTTCCAGTTTCCTTTCTAATCGACGTATATCAGTTAGTGTTAGTGTGGTCATTCCTCCAGTTTCTACCAAATTAATGTCGGGGTGTCCCAGGGCTCAGTGCTGGCACCCACGCTGTTTCTTCTACACATTAACGATCTTCTCTCTCCCACAATCAATTCCATTTATAGTTTTGCTGACGATAGTACCCTCCACTCTAGTATTCAATTTCATAAGCCACCGTGTGGTTCTGATTTGGAAAACAAGCGCAGGTCAATGCAGATATCTCTTTCACAAGACCTCAAACTTATTTTGGAGTAGGGCATCAAAAATCTTGTTCAGTTTAATGCCTCGAAAACACAGTCATGTTCGCTGTCGCGAAAAAAGTCTGCAAATGCTCATTCCTTACATATGAGCGGCCAAGTTCTGCAGAACAAAAAGTCGTTTAATCTTGCTGGCGTTACTTTTGAGAATAACCTTAACTGGCACAAACACATTACATCCATAGCCTCGGCAGCTTCAAAAAAGCTTGGATGCCTCTTCCGAGCCAGAAAATATTTCTCTTCTTCCAATCTGTACACTCTGTATGTATCCTAAATTAGACCCTCTTTAGAATATTGTTCTCATGTCTGGGGAATGGCGTCCCCTACAACACTTAGCATTCTGGACTCCATTCAAAGAAGAGCCGTTCGTCTTATTAATGATCCAACGCTCACAGAAAGGCTTCCTCCTCTTGCCCACCGTCGAGCTGTAGGGGATCTGTCGCTCTTCTATAGGTATTTTCACGGCTTCTGCTCAGAGGAGTTGGCCAGTAAATTCCTTCTCTGGCCGCTCCCAACAGAGCAACCCCTAGTGCAACATGCATCCTTTTACAGTTCAGTTAGAGGCCCCGAACTTCCCGCTTTCTTCGTTCCTTCATCCCTAGAGTGTCAAGACTATGGAACCTGCTGCCCGCAGAAGCTTTCCCTTTCTCCTCCCAATCTCCAAATATTTAAGTCCCGTGTGAACAAACTCCCTCTCACCACACTTAAGGCACCCACGGTACGTTAGTATTTAGGCATCAGCCTTCGTGGACTGTCCCAAGATAAAAAAAAATACGTGGTAAGTTCTCTTGAAAACTCGTTTTTTCACTAAAAATAAATAATAATGGACGTCTACGAACTTCGTGAAAAGGTTCAAATTGTAACATGGTATTTCCAAGGAAAATCATATCGAAAAATTCATAAATCTTTTCCCGAAGCATTTAAAAACAGACCTATACTATGTTTGAAAACAATTTTTAGAATTATCCAAAATTTTGAGACCCACGGGTGTGTGTCTCCCCAAAAACATAAAATACAGTAACTCGTAAATAAAGAACGGGAATTAAAAGAGACATTAATTTGTGTTACTGCTGAACAAGACCCCACTGTAACCAGTAGACAACTTGCTGAGGTAACAGATCCATCGCCTACTACAGTTAAATGAGTCCTTAAAAAAATGGTTTCCGATCCTACAAGGCACGAAAAACACATTAAATTTTTCCCGAAGACCAATTTCGACGTATGCAGTTTTGCGAATTAATAATGGAAAGGGCAAATACAGATGAAAACTTTCTTAGATCGATTGTTTTCACCGATGAATCGACCTTTCCATTATTAAATCGACATAATCCAACTCAAGTTCGATGTAGGTGAAAACCTACATAGATATTTTGAGGCTCGAAGCTATCCTCAAAAATTGAATGTTTGGGCTGGTATGGTGGGAGAACACCTTATTGGACCATTTTTTATTGAAGGCAATTTAACTGCAGCAATTTATTTGGATTTGTTACAACAACAAATTGTACCGGCAATTCGCCAATTATTAGGAGTAAGATTTGGTAATATCTGGTTTCAGCAAGATGGTTGTTCCGCTTACAATGGACCTATTGTTCAAGGATATTTGAACAATACGTTTCCTAACCGTTTGATTAGTGGACGTGGAACCATTTTGTGGCCCGCGAGATCACCAGACCTTGTTTATAATGATTTCTTTTTGTGGGGTAATTAAAAAAAAGGTTTATGGTCATGATAGGGCTAATAATTTAGAAGAACTTCGAATAAAAATCGAAGAAGCTTTTCAAATTATCAGCCCTAATATGCTAACAAACGTTAGACGGGGTTTTTACGATCGTTTGGGATATTGCCTTGCGCAAGAAGGAGGTTTGTTTGAATATTTATTATAATTTCATTTTAGAGTAGTTTTTGTGTTTATAATTATTTATTTTTTCATTGCGTACTATTTTAATTTTAGAAATGAGTTTTGGGTTTAGAGAACTTACTTTTTATTTTGCTTTGGCAATTAATGAACTGATAAATAAAGCTGTTGGTATTTAATTCCCTATTTATAAATAACTGTATTCAGTATCAACAGTTTTCTCGACAGATTAAATCGCATACATTTATTTTTCGTAATTTTCAAGCGCGCCTTAAACCATACAACACACCCGAAAGCATATTACAAATTGAGATCTCGTTCGGTTATTCATGCATATACACACACCGCAATGGTCTAAGGATATTCCTATTTTAGGGATATAAATCAAAGAATTTAAAAATATATGGCCAAAAAAAGATAATTTATGGAAATTTATCATATTCTGTATAAAATGTAATATTTTAATTAAATGTAGATACCAGAAATGAAAAACTACAGTGGCGTACAACCATTTTTCTTATTTCAACTAAATATCAAACAAAATTAAAAGTCATATTCTAAACATATACCAATTTTTTTATAATGATGAATTTTTTTAATAACGAGTATGACCTCCTCTTCCTGAGCTATGGCAAACCAAGCAGCATTTAACGCAGCAAACAGTTGTTCTTGGTTCTGGAATTGAGGGTTTTCACGCAAAACCGTTCTTTGTAGCATATCCCATGCATGCTCGATTGGATTTAGGTCAGGTGATTGAGCAGGCCATGGCAAAACGGTGATTTGGTTATCTTGTAAAAATTGTGCAGCATGTCTAGCGACATGAGGACGAGCGTTGTCGTGCATCAATATAAAGTCTGGTCCAACAAGTCTTGCATGGGGTAAGACAAATGGTTGAAGAATCTCTTCCACATATCGATGAGCGTTTAAAAAATGTTCAACCAAAACGAGATCGGTTCTTCCGCCGAGTCGTATTCCAGCCCACACCATTACTGTGCCACCTCTATAACTGTGGACTTCTTGAACATTTTCCAAGACTCTTTGTAGTCCAGGTTCTCTCCATATCCTCAGTCTTCTTGAATCCGGATGCAACCCAAACCGAGATTCATCTGTAAAAAGAACTGGGGCCCATTGATTATTAGTCTAATTCTCGTGTTCTGTTGCCCAAGCTAAACGAGCAGCGCGATTTCCTCTAGAAAGTGGCTGGCATCGCAATGGTCGTCTATTACGTAGTCCACCTTCATGCAATCTGTTCCGAACTGTAGAATTTGAAATTACGATATTATGCGTTTCGCGTACCCGATTCATTATTTCTGGAACAGTTACTGTGGGATTTCTTCTAGCCATTTGCACAATAAAACGATCTTGAGCAGGCCGAGTCAGCCGTGATGGACCTGGATGTCTTTCAGAAACATCACCTGTTTCTTGGAAACGTGCCCATAATCTTGAGATTACGCTCTGTGATGTGTGGAGAGTTTCAGCAACACGAGCTTGCCTAGTACCAGCTTCTAACATTCCAAGAGCTCGCAACATTTCATCCCGGTTAAGATGGCGTCTTTGCATGATAAATGCGTAACAGACGGAGTCTATACTCTACTTTGGATTACAATATACTGACCAATATTTTCAAATTTTAAAACTGATATGTCCACCTACTTTGATTTAAAAACAAGTTTTTGCAGAAGTCCCATTTTTGAACCGTAAAATAAAGTAGTCCATTTTTTATACAAAAAAAAAACATTAAAATGCCCATCTCTTATCAATATTCTTAACATATTTTACCAACCCAAAACATTTAAACACGATAAAAACTCGTTTACACTCATTGAAAAAAATATATCCCTAGACCATTGCGGTGTGTGTATTTATCGATCGAAGCCCACAGTAGTAAATTCATCAGTTCCCTGCCTATGTTTCTACTACACTGGACCTATCTGTATATTGAACTGCTCTCTTTTGCAATAAAACATTGAATATAATAAATACTGATAAGAATGTCCCCAAAAACAAATACCATATCTTATAATCGATACAATTAAAGCTAAATAGATTTCACAATGGAAAATTATTCTAATTCATGCGAGAGAACTCTAATAGCACACCAATTAGACGCCAGTTTACTACATACTTTTTTTATATGTTCTTGAGAATTCAGTTTAACATCGACATAAATTCCAAAAAATGAAGTACACGAAGAAAGCTTTATAGTTTTATCATTTAAAAATTTATTATTGGGGACACATTTTAAGATATTAGTTCTAGTTTTATTTAAAGATTAAAGAAGCAAGTTACAGTTAGGTACAACATTTTTATGTGTAAAATATCATTTTCAGTTACATCAAATTAAGGTTTGTATATTTGTTATTTTATTAAATAGTTGCATAATCCGCCAAAATTGTAAATTTTCCTTTCATATTAAATAACCCTAAAACATTTATATATTTGTCGCGCCCACTTGGCGTAGTCGCCATTTCGTGAAGTGGATGTCCAGTTCGTGAAGTTGAACCAGATAGTGTAATAATATTTTATTTCACTATCTGGACAATTTTATGTCCAGTTCATGAAATAAATATGTGATTTTTTCACTTAGAGAAGCGAGACTATATTACACCAACTGGACACAAAAATCATCCAGTTCCTGTACTGTATATTTGGCATTTGTCCAATTAGCGAAACAATCAGTTGTCGGTGTTTTGAATGGCATGAACATTATATTACGAGTAAACTACTTAAGTAAAAATGTATAAATATCAAAGATAAATAATTCTTATACTCTTCTTGATCAACATTACACGGAAAAACTAACCACAGCTAACCAAAAATGTTGGGCATTGCAATGTATTACAGTAAATAGATAAATGCCAAATATGCAGTACAGGAAATGGATGATTTTAGTGTCCAGATGCTGTAATACCGTCTCGTTTCACCAAGTGGAAAAATGGTATATCCATTTCATAAACTGGACAAAATTATTGTCCAGATGGTGAAATAAAATATTATTATACTATCTAGTTCCACTTCAGGAACTGAACATTCAGTTCATGAAATGGACAATTACGCCATGTAAGTGCGACATATACAATAAAAATAATAAAGGTCCAAAAATAGAACCCCAATGAATACTATAATTTATTTTTCTATTTTCTGACATAACATTATATAACCTAACATTAGTATTTAGTATCTTAGTATTATTATTCTAGCATTATAGATTCTAGTATTCTACTTACTCTAGGTGATGAACTACTACAATTAACCTTTGTCGCTGAACACTGTATCTAAGGGTTAACTTTATTCTTGCCGGACTCAAAATATCTGACCTGAAATAAAATAAACCCAGATTTAAAAAATGATATGTTAGGTTCTAAGTAATCATGACATAATTTCATTCTATGTAAATGTTTATAAAAGTTTTACAAGGATCGAAATTATATGTTTTAAAGGGTAATTTATGATATATCATATAAAAGACAAAAAGAGTTTTTTCAAAATGCCTAATTCCAGTGTAAATACGTTAATATGTGCTTGATTGCGTGGGATTTATCTAAAAAACATAATTTGCTTAATTATTTTAATTTAAGACTATACTTCAAGTCCAAAATTTCTGTCAATGACGCATCGCTCGCTTTTAGAGTGCCCGGGTTGTGTGGGGTCAGAGATCAATTCCAGTGGCGTATGCATTTAGAAAAAAATGATAAAATTTCGTCAAAACATGAAAATATTTTTTACAAGAAAGTTATTTTCACATTTTATCAACCCTTTAAATTAGTAACAAGCCCATATTATTTTGGTATTATTCGGATTAATGAAAAATTTTTTTTTGCTTAATTTTGCACACCTCCTATTTGAGGTCATAGAACACAAGTTTGAGTTTTTTGGCGATTTTTCAACGTTTTTCCAAAAAAAAAAAAACATTTTTACTTTAATTTTTACCTTCTCTGATTTTATTTTGCTACATGAAAAAAAAATAAAATTTTAGTCTTAACATAAATTAAAAAGATGTAAAAGCAGAACGATAGAAAATCCAAGTTACACCGACTTGCCAATTCACCACCGATCTTGCAATCTCAATATTAAATACGATATTCCCCGCATTGCTTCATCAAAAATATCCACTATATAAGGAACACGAAAGCTCTGAGATCATCAGCTTGTAGAATCCAATAACTATTTCGGGTCTTTCGTGTTCCATATTTAGGATTTCCATATCGAGAATATTTTTGATTAAAATTGTGGGTTGAGTGAAGCAAGGTTCGCATACCTTATAAAAATGTCATTAAGAAAACTATTACAACCTGGTAACAGGTCAACATTTTAAATTTCGAGTTGAATTCGGACGTAAACGTTTTACCTACTTTTTATTGAAAATTAAGGTTTTTCCTTACTTTTAGGTGTTTTTTTTAATATTAACATAGTATGAGTTTTTTAAATATTTTTCGTGAAATGACAGAATTTAAAGGAATATGTCATAAAATGGAATTAAACAATTCAATTATTATATTTTTTAAATACTATAAGAGACAGCCAAAAAAACAGCTTCTGATTCATGTTTAACAATCGAAAAGTAAAAAGTGTGCAAAAAATAGCGAAAAAATCGCATTTTCCAGTATCCGAATAATTACTAATATTGATTTTTTTGCCTTTTAAAACTCTGAATACCGTACGCGAAAAAACTTTCGTTAAAGTTCACATATCTCTGTAGCATCCAAAGTGGGTATTCTGGATTTCGTTGAATCCATGGTAAACATTTTTAATCATTATTCGTTCTTTTAACGTTAACTCAGGTTTTTTTGATAACTAGTTAGTTGGTTAATATTCTGTTTCGAATTAAAAGCACTTAATAACACTAAATCTTTATATACAATTATATACACTAAATAAGATAAACTATTATAAAATTGGCACAAAACAATATCTATATACTACAATTATTAGAAATTTATAATATTTAGAAAATACCCTGTATAGCAATTAAAATTTAAACTTACATCTGTCCATAATCAATAATAACTTAATAAAATCATCGAACAGCACGAAAACCCTGTCGATACGCTTATTTTCAAGTCTCTTCAAGTTGTAAACTAAGGAATGTGTGTTACCACTTTTATTGTCTTCTCGATAACAATGATTTCAATACATATTGGCGTGCTATTTTAAGTGCGATCGCTGGCCGGTGATTTATTCTTGCGTATTATGACAACGTGGCGATGAAACTTTTGGCCGGTTCGCTGTTATTTGAGCGGAAAAGTATATCAAAGGCTTAAAAATAATTTACTAGGGTTAGATTTTTACTCAGCCGCTTCGTCGGTTGGGTGGCCGGTATTAAATGAGTCACTGACAGAAATTGTGGACTTTAGGTATAGTTAAGGCTCTATTACCGCCGCCATTTTCGGTTCTTTTTATGTCAAATGCAATTAGTTTAAATATTTCAACTAGATGGCGTACACGTGTCGAATTTCAATAATTTATTTCTTTGCGTAAATCGGTTGTAAATTTTCAAGGAAATCTCAACACAAAAGGGTGGAATGTGGCTGCCTGGAGAACAGGCTGTGTTGCCGTTAACAACAAAACTAATGATAATACCACGAAAAATTTGTTCAAATTCAATCGACAGGCAAATTTGTACTAAAGGAACGAAAATAAACTTAAGTCTGCCATTACTTTCGATTTATTTTTGGAATTAACTCAAAGAAGAACGTATATCAAAAGTATTTTAAAGGACATGGCACACTTGTTATGGATTTGAGTCACCGACAGATTTTTTTGAAATTTTAGTATTTTATTTTGGAAGTCCAAATAAGCATTTTCTTTCATTGCACCAACCTTGTAGCTATACAGGGTGATACCATAAAATAAAGCCAAAAATTCTTAAAAATTATTATTTTATTTATTACAAAATACTGTCTGTTACCCTAGACTGGTAAAATTAGGCATTTTTTATGTGTACAGGGTTTTTAGCTGTCTTGTCCTACAGGGTGTACGATTTATTAATGAACCAACAAATATAGTCTAGTCGGACTAAATATTAGTATATTACATACCGAGAGTGGTAAGAAGCCCATTACACACGATTTCGAAAATTACGGTACGAGCCTGAGCGAGTACCGTAATTCGAAAGAGTGTGTAATGAATGGGCTTACCACTCGAGTTGTGTACTATACTTTTTCTACGACTTTATGTTTAGTTTTTATAAATAAAAGCAGAAGATTATGTAAACTTTGAGTAACAATACAAATAATAATACAAACATTTGCGTTGTCAAGGCGATGCTATTTGTTTCATAGCCAGCTTTACGTAAAATCTATTGAAAGTTTTCAAGATTTTGGGGGCTCGCGGCTAATGCGATTGTGGAACTGTTACGTATATATATATATATATATATATATATATATATATATATATATATATATATATATATATATATATATATATATATATATATATATATATATATATATATATATATATATATATATATATATATATATTACGTAACTGCCCTTACGCACAGTTTGGCTTCTTACAGTATAGTGTTTGTAATTAGAGATTTACTGATAAAGTAGACGGTGTGTAATTAGGTTCTTACTAATATAGGAGTAGAAAAAATATATTACGTCAGTTATTATTATAACCTATAGGAATTTCGTAACTTTTCAGTAACTCATTCATACATACAGCGTGTCCCTCCAAAAATACCTTTTTAGAAACCGGGTGAACCAAAATTATATGGCGGTTTTATTTATATTTTTTTCCAGTCATTCTGAAACCGCTGTTGTAAAAAGGTTTTTTTTTCACCGATCTACACTATAAACATACTGGGCGATGTAAACAGATGTTTCGAAAAGTGACTTAGTATTACGTAAAATGTCGCAATTTAATACAAACATGAATAATAATCAATGAATAATATCTTACAGTAAAAATACAAATTACGGGTTTTAAGGTGACCCTAAATCATTTCAAAAAAAAAAATAAATAAATAAATATAAAAAATAAACACTATGGTAAACTTCAAACAGTAACAAGTTAGATACTGTTTGAAGAGGGACATATTTTTATTAGTAACTCATAACAACAATAATGTATTAATTAGTTGTGGTTAGTTTTATTCATTTAAATCAAACTAAGGCCATTGTTAAGCCTTATTAAAAACTTAATATTAAAATGTTTTTAAAAGTAAACTAAACTATTTATAAGAAACAGAGATAAAAAGATCATACTAGTCAAGAACTTGTGGTTGCTGCAACAATGTTGACGTGTGTAAATGCAATTTGAATATTGACATGAATAAATAATTTGAATTTGAATTTGAATGCTCTTGTGTAGCGCCCAAAACAGTTGAAAGTAAAACAGTTGTTAAATATTTAACAACCTGTTGATACCAAGCATATCCCAGGTGTCATATTACACTGGCAACATGGGCACATACGCCAAGCGTTCTGGCACCCACTTTGCATGTGCAATAGGTACCCGAAATAGGATTACCATTTTCTTGGAATGGAGAAAGCAAATATAAAATGAAAATACTATGCTTAATAGCTTGCGTAAACCTTGAAAATATCTTTGCTGTTATTAAGCCAGGTTCAAATTGTTGAACTTGAAAAATATATTCATTATTTGGTTCCCTTTCAGCGGTATCTCGAATATAAGCTGAAGAAAGCCCCACTTGATAGGTACCAAATGTTTTAGAAATAACATAGTCTATAGGCAAAACAGGAAAATCAATATTTATTTTCCATATTGTTCCGTGACACCCCGTATAAAAACACGTATCCTGGTTTTACACCTTTTTATTGCAAATCAAGTTCACAAACGTTTCTAAGGTAACAAAAATTCAACGTAACGTTATTGTGACAACTGTTTAACCTTTAACTATCTGTCAACTTCTTATCTCTTTGAAATGCAAAACAAAACTGGCCCGTGCGGACTTTCCTCGCGCTTTTTATAGTAAAGTGGAAAAGAATAGAAAAGTCTGGAAAAGTCTAGAATTAGCTGGAAGAATTCTTTTACTACAGGATGTGAGAAAAGTGTAAAATGAATGTCTCCAGCGCCCTCAGGATAATCCGCAATGACCGTCGAAAAAGGGAAAAACTAAGGTAACCTATTTCAAATAAATTATTAACCTAAATAAAATAAATCTAACCTTTTACATTTCTAATAACTAAACACTAACTAAAGAAAGTCCGTAACAATATTTACCCATGCACCACCACTCGACGTAAGTTAAAATAAAGTATACCTCTTGTGCATTGAAAATGACCTCCTTTGTATTCTTAAATTGGAGCCGTTTGGCGCTTTTAAATATGTGTAGTCGGAGTATAAAATTGTACAATGCTCTTCGGATTGGGGATTATATAACCGATTTGTAAAATTGTCTACATGTCTTTGGATGAATCGTTCCCTATTTCGAACTTCTGCGCAAGCAAACCCTTATTTTACTTTATTGTGCAATATTCTACTACTACTACAACTGAATTGCGTATGACTGGAAAAAAATATAAATAAAACCGCCATATAATTTTGGTTCACCCGGTATCTAAAAATGAATTTTTTGGGGGATACACTGTATGTATAAATGAGTTACTGCCAAGTTACGACATTTCTATAGGTTATAATAGTAACTGACATAACATATTATATTTAGGCCTACTGGACTGTATATTTGTTGGTTAATTAATAAATCGTGCACCCTGTAGGACATGACAGATAAAAACCCTGTACACGATAAAAAAAAGTACCTTGTATGAAATATATAATTTTTATATAAAAAATGCCTAATTTTATCAGTCTAGGGTAACAGACAGTATTTTGTAATAAATAAAATAAATATTTTTAAGAATTTTTAAAAAGCGCTAAGTCCGACCCTGAGCACGTGTAATCATGAATGGAAATTATGAATGACATCGCCCTCTGGCGAGAGAAGGCTTGAACCTAAGGGCGTGAATATTCAATTAACTGGAATTAGCTTGTCAACCGCGCAGAATACTGCGTGCATATGCTTCTCTTACAAGATAAGCAAAAGAGACGGATATACTTCCCGAGCCGGTGTGATCGGTGACGAGCGTAGGGAAATTTGACATAAGCACAAAATGTTGATTTTTCGTGTTTTCGATACTTTAGAGTACCAAATATATTAACAAAAACAAAAGTTTGGTGGACTTTTTGGAAGAAATCACATCTAAAGAGGTTGGAAATTTGCATTCGCTACTGGAATTTCTTATTTTGTGCGCCAGTCGTAAGAATCGCGCTGTTTTGTATTGACTATTGAATTGTACAAAAATCGGTGTTTTAGAATTATAAAAACCAACTATTTATGAATGAAACGGACGAAAAAGATGCCCGTACTTGGTCGTTAGTTCTTCCTTGAATATCCTTGCAAATCTCGGGTAAGTCCTCTTGTTTTTACTTAAGTGTTTGGTACCTAACTGAGAGGTTCTTTTCATGTGTAAAATGTTACGTTTTTCAATATGGCCGCCAGTGGAAATGGAGCCTTAAGGTAGTTTACTCGCGACAGTCGTACAAAAAATTATCGCCTTATAGTAAGTAAAGTTCGGCCCGTTCACTATTCAAATCCCCAATCTTGAATGAGCATCTTTTATCTTCGTCTCTTCCATGCCATCCACGCCAGACACGCTCATCTCTCTCTAACAAAAATTGATTGTTGAACGGGCCATGACTAGTACCAGGACAGATCATTATAGATTTTCCTATTTTAGTTTAATTCGTGATGCAGTATTTTGAATGGACCCCAAATTTAGCGCTGTTTCAAATAAGATCAAATACGCTTTATCAAAAGTTAGAGGTTTTCAATGCTTTAATATATTATTTTTGTAGGAGACTATACACACAAAACATTGGGTCTGTTTGTAATTTAGTTATATTTTGCACATTTTGGACCCACCTAGTCCTAAAATATGACTTCCATATGAGCTCTTACGTAAAAAAAGAATAAATTAGTGTACGTACATTATTTTTTAATAACAAACAGACCTACTAAACTTTCAAAAATTATTATCTTTTTAAGAAAACAGTCAAAAAATTATTTTTTTTTAAATTTTCTAATACCTAGATTTTTATTGCATTAGTTTTTAAAAAATATGCAATGTATGGCTTTCATACATGACAGATATCAACAATTACCAAGTTTACACGAGCGTTAAATGCGCATTATCTTAAAATTCGATGTAGCAAAAATACGCTTCCAATTGTGTTTATACGACAATTAAAAATGTGGTTTATCCGTTAGCGTTAATCAGCTGTTTGGCCGTTGCCAACAGAAATTTTATTCCGCCAAATATTACCTTAATAATTCTTAATTTTACGACTTCCTAAACCATAGAGAAAAGAACTTTCTCTTATGTTGCTAAACGATGGAAAATAATTTAGCCAATTATGTTTGTGTTTTTTTTTTAATTTTAAACCAACTACTGTGTGAAAGGAGAAAATGGATACTTTCCAAAGTCCTGAGAAAAAGTCGACAAACTATTAGCAAAATTAGATCTTTAATGCTAGTCTCTCACTCATTTGCCAATGAACTTCTAACAAACATACCACCAAGAAACGTTTTTTTCAATATTCCGCCTAGGTTTAGAAGTTGTTGGATGAAACCGAGAAGCAGCCACTTATGGAATACAATTATTTTTCCTAACATGGAAGATGAACAGTTTGTAGAAATGTTTCGCATGAAAAGAGCCACCTTTAATATGATTTGCCAGGAATTGTATGATGAACTGAAGCCTGACCCGAATGCCATTATAAGAAACCCCTTTTTATAAGTACCTCCTCTACAATTTGAAATATATCGGTATTTCTATACCGTTTTCCATCCAGCATGTTTACAATTTCTTTATCTCGCATTATACTTAAAAGAAAATGAGTTTCCATTTCTGTCCAATTTATTCTTTTCTTTTCCATTTTTTAAATTACTAAACGCTGCTTCAAATACTTTTAAACCTTAAAATATATTTTAAGAAAAAAAACAAAGAACAGTTTATTTTAAGGTTATAAAAACGATAAACACTTATATGAAGGAAAAGGCTAGATGTTTGGTTGGTAGCACTGACAGATAATGCGTATTGGCGTTTACACGACGGTTAAATCCGGTTGTAAACTGGATAATACACATATTTAATGTGGTTTTAATTAATTCGATTTTTAGTTTTTAAAACGTTTTAGGGGTGTTTACACATGCGATTTAGTTAAATTCGTATTTCTTTAATGTGCATTAGCGAGCTCGTGTAAACTAGGTAAACGTTAATTATGCACAATTTGATTATTAATATCTCGCTTCACAGATACTAATTCAATTGATAAAAAACGCTTTTATTAACCCTTTATATATATATATATATATATATATATATATATATATATATATATATATATATATATATATATATATATATATATATATATATGTGTGTGTGTAAAAAAAATCCGGAAGTGCCAGAAATAAGTAAAGTAAAACTATTGAGAATTTTAAAGGGTTTTAATTTTCAGTGGAAGAAGTTCCAAAGAAAATCTATGTTAATAGAGAGTGGAGAGATTGTCCAATGGAGAAGAGATTATTTGAAAAGGATAAAAAGCTTGTTCCATCTAGATGAGACCTGGATAAATCAGGGATATACGCTAAGGAAATTTTGGCAAGATGGGAATCTCACAACTGCTCGCCAGGCTTTTAATGAAGGCCTTTCTACGGGTTTAAAGCCTCCATCTGAAAAGGGACGTAGACTAATTATTACTCATTTTGAAAGCAAGAATGGTCTTTTATTGTTTGAATCTAAAAAAACACAGGAGATTATCACAAATACATGAATTCTGATGTATTTGAAGACTGGTTTTCGCAGATGATCGTCTTAATACCAGAAGTTATAGTTATATAGTTTTTTTTTTATGGTTATAAGTATTTTTATAAGGTTAGTTTAAAATTATTGACGAATGCTAAACAAAAATGATTTTTTATAGGCAAATAAATAAATAACACTTGTTAGAATTTTTTTATATTTATACTTAAATTTAGGTATTTATTGTCTAATACTATGGTTAAAATATATTATAAAAAATACAATTCTTATCTAAAAATTTTACTTTAAACCTTTTTAATAAACACCAGCTCAAGCGTACGCTACTGTCAAGGGTTTTATAGCGTTATTTTGGCCGACACTACGTTATTCTTTTGTTGTTCGACCCAAAGAACTGCCTCATATTAGACCGAGGCCTGGAGGAGTACCGGCAGCATTCTAATTGTCTATTAAATCATTGTAAATTGAATTCTAAAATACTTATACCCGTACTAATACAAGAAGCTTATTAGCATAATTTTACATATTCTATTTCTTTCGCTTGCAACGAAACAGAGTATAATTTTAGATTCAAAACAAAACCAACACTTTGCGTAGATATACTTGTTTTATTTACCCAGTTATGATTTCCATTTTTAATCACCTGCACTGATTTTAATCCTCACAAAACCGTATATTTAGTACATTTCAACGTAAATATGTTTTATAACTATATTATTCCGAATATCCACAGTCTCCGTCTTAGTGTTATCTCGTGATTTGATAACAGATTAAAGCGAAATCAGAAGTATTGTTCTTTAAAGAACCTTATTTACACTAACGGCTGATATTGATAAACAATTTGAAATCATTTCTATCTTTAAAATTTTAACTTCTATACTTCTGGTTGATTGACAGAATGGATTACTATTGTTTTATCTAGGAAATTTTGAAATACGTTGAATTACTATCGAAAGCCTTAGTTAAGATTAAAGATACGAAGAACTCAGTATTATAAAAGTGACGGTAAACTGCGTAAAAAATCTTTTTTTTATGACCGTGTATATTTTTCTACCATCGTGCATGTATTTTACTTCGAAAATTGTCACTTTCCTGCACTAGTTTAGAACTAATACTGTATCGGATTGGCTTAATATTTTATTCAGTCACTTCTTAATAACAATACCTACTAATATGGATGCTTAAATTTTATCTACCCTGTCGTATTTTTTTTTTAAATATGCAATTTTTCTTTTAAAATTACAAATATTCAAGTTTCTGTACAATTTCTAAAATATTAAACAATTAAACCAGGTTTTGCTCTGTATTATTTTCATCGCAACAAAAGTAGTGTTCTAAGCTGTCAAAGTTTGTCAAAATAGTTTTCATAGACTTAATAAGTATTATAGACCGAGCGCTCGCGGCAGAAAAAAGAGACCGATTTTTTACAGGCTGCCTTTGATACGGGTGATATTTATAGCCACAAGCTATAGATAGATGCACCTATTAAGT
>JAHBCN010006333.1:0-49549 GCA_019359885.1 Listronotus oregonensis | reverse complement strand
TAATTGGCCTACATTTGTTATTGCAAATGGTCACTCTTTTAGCTTTCATTTAATTAATGCTGCAGAACTTCAGGCTCAGGTTTCGGTCCTGGTGCCAACCGTATTTTATCTTCACATCAACAATTTTTTCTTCTTCATGGTAAGTTTCATTTATATTCAGTTTTTTAAGCCACACTACCCTACACCTGATTTGGAAAAGAAGCGCAGGAAGATGCGAATATCTCTTCTACAGGATCATGAATTATCACTAAATTAAGGCAACAAAAATCTTGTCCAGGAGATTGCCTTAAAAACACATTAGTACTCATCCTTTACTTATAACTTTTAACTTCTACAAAACAACGAGTCATTTATTCTTGTAAGGGTAACTTTTAAAAACGACCTTAATTGAACCAAACACATTGTATTCATAGCTACAGCAGCTGGATGTTTTTCTTTTAATTTGTATACACTTAATGCATTCCAGATCGAACCTTGCTTGGAATACTCTTTCTATGTCTGGGAGATAGATCTATCACAAGTCCTGACTTTTTAAGGTCCATCCAAAAACAAGCCGTCTGGCTCATAAATTTTCCCACTCTAAGAAGAAAGCTTTTTCCTCCTGCTTACCGACGAACGGTCACTCCTTAACAGTATTTTCACGGCTTCTGCTCGGAACAATTAGCCCATAAATTTTCTTTGCTAGCAGCTTCCAATAAAGCAACCCCAATTTTCACGCTTATGCACCCCTTTGCAAAAAACCTGAATTTTCCACTTTGTTCGTCATTTATTCCTAGATATCTAGCTGAGGGACTCAGTGTCTGCAATTACCTTTTTTTTCGTTAAACCTCTAAATCTTAGAGTTCCATAGTAACAAAATGCCTCTTTCTTTACTAAACACACAGACCGTACTGAAGCTCTAAGCCATTCGTACTATCCGCGTACCATATTGAAGGGGTTGAGGGTTATTTTTTCACATTCTGATATTAGAATATGATACCTGAAGATTTTTTTAGGCAAAAAAAGTAATTCTACTTCGATTGAGCTATTCGCTTTTAAGAAAATTGCAATTTATTACATCGATGCCCGATATTTACCCCCTTAAGTGGTTAATGAAGTCTCTTTGGTTAAATATTTGAAAATACCTAGAGAGTATGTATTTTGTTCTCTAATGATTTTTTGGTAAGCCTTTAGAGGGGAAATAAAGAGTAATAAAAATATTTCGAAAAACAAAAATAATACAAACTATTTCACCCAGATCTCCAGGGTGCCCCAGTTGAAAGAGCGCAGCTCCCTTAGGAAGCATTTTTCGACAAATGTTTATAAAAATAACTACTCCATTAACCTCCGTGTAATGTCATGCAGACGGGTCCTACAGTTTAATGTGAAATATGAACCTCCTATCAGACTAATAAACACACCCGTTGATGCTTAACGAAATGTAGTACCACTAGACAGATCATTTTTTTTCATTTGGATCATGTATCTTTAGGTACTTTCAAAATTACAACATAAGAACAACCTAATAAGAATAAATAAAATAAAATTGACAATATAAGTATGCTTCAAATATGTTTTAAAAAAAAATAATACAAAACAGGATATTTGAAGAACATTGTAGTCAGGACTTTTATTAGAATAGGCCTCTTGCACATATCATTTTTTAATGGTTAGAAATAACTCTTTATGCCTTAATAACGCTTCTACCAAATATTTTTTATATGAAATTTTATAACAGAGGTAGAAGCATTTAAAATTTAAATATAAAAGTTTTTCGCGAAAATAGTATCCTCGTCGCAACGCTCTAACAGGACATATTCACAATGCCTGAACGACAGAGGCCACCGAGGGTAACTTCCAATATTGAATTTCAGATGAAAATGGAGTCAATAAAGCTCCGGCTACTGAAATACTTTTAATTTTTAATCACTGGATAAGTACCATTTACATTTGTTTATTTAAAAATCAGGATACTAAATTTTCATTTATGTTATCTAAGTACATCTTTAATATTTTAGCTCTAGAGAGTTCAAAGATAAATAATGCATTGATTTCTTTTTTAAACAAAATAAACTTAAAATTATAAATTAATTTTATCTAGCATTGATGCTTTTTGTTAGTAGGCAGTAGGATAGTCTTACCCATTTGTTATCCTTATGTTTCTTCGTTTTTAAGTGATCTTCCTTGCGTGTCGCCCTGATCGACCCCAGTGGCGGGAAGTGCGTGTTTTGTCCACGGTACGGTTAAGATTAATAAAAATGTGAAAGGTAACGAGCGCGGGATTCGAATACTCTATGTTTGTACTGAACAATCCGGTTTGAATTAAAATAGTATCTGCTCCCTTTCTCCACATTTACAAAAAATAAAATTCTTTTAAATTTTATAGAAAAAATTAAAGAAATAAGGAAATTTTGCGGATTTTCGCATTTAATTTTTACCCTTACTCACGAATTAAAAAGTTTACGTTTAACTTAGAGTATATATGATTCATGAGGAAATGTCAATACTTTAAGTACGTAGTCAGGGTCCAAAAAAAACATAAAAGTCTATACAAATATGGGTCAGCAAGGCCTTCGTTTCTGAAATACAGGGTGTTAAAGGTTTTATTTAATTTTTCATTTTTTTAATAAAATCTATGATAATGTAAATATTGGAGTAAAAATTGGTATCCGGGGGTTTTTTGATATGACGGATTCTAACCTAATCTTAGAACGGATCTTACTTGTAGGGGGTGCCACCTACACGTTTTTTTACTATTTTGAACAATCACAACTTTTTGGTACGGCACTGTATTACATTCTTAAGTAAATTAAATAATTGTTTTGTCATATTTACGTCAAAACGGTATACCTGTTAAAAGTTCATATAAGCAACCGTTTTCGAGATATTTGGATTTAAAAAAATTACGAGACATCTGATTTTATTATAGCAAAATTAAATAAAACAAGATGTATAATTAAACAATATGTATTTTAATTTTCAATAAAATTATTCTTCTTAAATAATGTTCAGCAAAACATAAGCTTGATTTTATTTCGGAAACGAAGCCCTTGCGGACCCATATTTGTACAGACTTTTATGTTTATTTTTGAACCCTGACTACGTACCTAAAGTATTGACATTTCCTTATGAATCACCCTGCATATTAAATCATAATCACAAAATTTATCACATTTTTTATTTATGTATTTTTCAAAGTTATCACTTAAAACTGTTAAATCTATCATTCAAAAAATATATATGTCTTTTTGAATAAAAAAAAAATTATGGACTGCAACAGAAATCTTTTAAAACTATTATACAGGGTCCTGCAGCTCACCTCCCTTTTCATATTTTGCAGACGTTACCTTTAACCTACGGTGCATTTCAGGAAAATAATTTTGGTTATACAGGCTGTCACAAAAAGTGTTACGTCACGATGGTGCATTTTTTTACATTGAATGCTCTGTATTTCTTTGTATATTTAGATACCCCTTGTGGTCATCTATTTTCCTGTAAAATTTTGTCAACATCGGTTTCGTGATTTCAGAGAAAAAAAAAATAAAATATAAAAAAAAAACTGTTTTGCACCACTAATTTTAAAAATGAATAAAAATACCAATAGTGCTTGATTAATGAAGTTAAACGAGGAACTTGTTAAGTAACGAAATATCAGTCGCTAAGGTCATGTTTGGTTAATTCAAACTGTACAGGGTGTCCAAAATTTAGTGCCAAACTTTTCAAATTTTAAAACACTTTATTTTTCTTATTTTAAATATGAGCCCCTGTATATTTTTAGGTCGTTAGATGCAGAATTAAAAAACAAACATTTTTTAAAATATAATCCTATCGAAATTCCTAACAAGTTAAAAGTTATGTGTTGAAAACTCATTTTGGAATCTATTTCAATAGTAATACCATTAAATAAAAAATTATAGGTGGCTATGAAAAACAATTTATTGACATTGAAGTTTATTTAACTAACAGAATCTTATTTTGACGTATTGTAAAAATTCGAGTAAATTATTAATTTAAGAAAAACCTTTAATTGTTAAATAAAGCTAATTTTTAATTTTTAATACCTTTTGGCTAACATTTATGTAACTTTAACGAATTTCTAGGTAATAATTTACGTTATTAGGAAACTCTAATGTCAATAAATTGTTTTTCAAAGCCACCTACTATTTTTATTCAATGGTATTACTATTAAAATTGATGTCAAAATAAGTTTTTAACGAATAACTTTTAATGTGTTAGGAATTTATATGTTTATATAATATTTAGAAAAATGTTTGTTTTTTAATTCTGCACCAAACGACCTAAAAATATACAGGAGCTCATATTTAGAATAAGAAAAATAAAGTGCTTTAAAATTTGAAGAGTTTGACACTAGATTTTGGACACCATGTACAGTTAGAATTAACCAAACATGACCTGAGCGACTAATATTTGGTTACTTAAAAAGTTCCTCGTTTAATTCCATTAATCAAGCACTATTGGCATTTTTAAATTCAGTGGTGTAAAACAGTTTTTTATTTTTTTTTTTCCCTGAAACCACTAAACCGATGTGACAAAATTTTAGAGAAAGATAGATAACCACAAGAGGTACCTAAATATACAAAAAAAAATACAGAGCATTCAATTTTAAAAAATACACCATCAAGATGTCACACTTTTTGTGACACCCTGTATAACCAAAATTATTTTCCTGAAATGCACCGTAGGTTAAATGTAACGTCTGCAAAATATGAAAATTTTATATTAAATAATAAATGAGCTACATAAGACGGGAGGTGAGCTGCTGGACCCTGTATATTGCGTATAATTTATTAACTAACCCTTGTATAATTTATCGTTTTTATTGAACTCGGCATCATGAAATAGAAATGAAGTAAAGTAAGGTTGTTTATATTTTAACTACTTAGAAATACGTAAGTACATTTAGTATACATTAAATGTTTAAAAAATATTTTTTTAATTAATTTATACATATATATATATATATATATATATATATATATATATATATATATATATATATATATATAATATATATATATATATATATATATATATATATATATATATATATATATATATATATATATATATGTAAATAAATTATAAATATATGTTACAAAAAGAAATCTGTTCAAATACGTTAAGAAGAAAAATAAACAACAGCTTGTTTAATCTCTCAAGATAAGATTCGTCACTATTTTGTATTTATTACAGTAGTTAAAAAATTTTAATTAATTGAAATTCGTCCCAAAAAATTTCAAGGTGATGAATTTTTAGGTGATTATGGGACCCTCAACTAACCACAACTAACCTCAAACTAGTATGGTACATTCCACAATAATTCGTAGATTTCTCGACCGCAATAAAATTTTAATGACAACTCTTAGTGGTAAGCCCAGTCATAAATAAGTTGAGTAAGTTGACAAATATCTATTGTGTAGACACTGCATCTTTTAAAAGGGTACAGGTCCTAATTACCTACTTTTATCAATAGTTTAGGTTAGCTATTTTGGATGCTCAATAACACACACGAAAATACCTTGACAAACTTCTAACGACCAATGAACTAAGATAGGAAGACTCTGCTTTATATTAAACACCTGCAATTTGCCTTTAACTTACATAATGTAGTAAGAAGTAGGTACAATAATAAATAAAGAAAATTTTAAGTCCGGACCTACATGCGGGTACCCCAAGTTGATTGAGCTTTACAACTAACAGTATCAGGTAAAACGAGAAATCAACGAATTATTGTGGAATGTACTGTACCATATATTTCAGCGTTTACAACAATGGACAAAATTGTGAACAAATATATTTCTACAAGAACTGTGGATCTAGGTAGCAAAGAATTGAATAACCTCATAAATGAATTACGGAAATTACTTGAAGCTACCGATGTGGTTTACTAAGCCGATTGTTTGGAATCGTTAAATGGAAACGGACTTGGTTTTTGGTCAAAACAGGCTGGAGAATTCATCTATAAAAAATTTTTAGACCTCTGGAATAAATATAAAATAAATCTGTTAGGTGACGAATCTCATGCTAAGAGACTGAAGCAAGCTGTAGTTCATTTTTCTTTTCAACGTATTTCAACAGATTTTTCTTTTGTAACATATATTTATAATATTATTTACATTCATATGTAGATGCATAAATTAATTAAAAATGATTTTTTAGAAATTTAATGTATACTAGAGGTACTCAAGTATTTATAACAAGTTACAATATAAACAACCCCACTTTATTTTAATAAGTTATTCTTCATTTCTATATCATTATGCCGACTTTAATAAAGATTTGTGTTTCATTCCAATAATTTTTTGTGTTAAATTCAAAATATATATTTTTTTGAATGATAGATTTAACAGTTTTGAGTGCTAAGTTTGAAAAATACATAAAAATATTATAAATTCTGTATTCATGATTTAATAGGTGTTTTCGGGTTTGGAAAATTACTGTTCTAGAACCGTCCGGCGCTTGAGTTCTTTAAAAAACGAACAGGCAATTTTGAACTGCGCAAGCGCCGGACGGTTCTAGAACAGTAATTTACCGAACCCGAAAACAGCTAATAATTATACTCTGAATAAAATGTTGTAACCTTTAATTTTTAAGTAAGGGTAAAAAATTAAATGCGGAAATTCGCGAACTTTCCTTATTTTTTTATTTTTTTAATAAAATTTGAGACATTTATTTTTCGTGAATTTCGAGAAAGAGGAAGATGTACTATTTTTTGTGGCAATTGCGATGGATTTTAACGGTGTAATTACCCTTTGTATTTATTATGTTGCATATTTAATTGACATTAAACCGATGTATTTTTTATTTTATATCGGTATAACGGAACGCGCTGTTTTTGCTTTGAATGAAATAAATTAACAAAGCAAAAAAACTAATATTAAAACTTGGCAACAACGTTTTTGCTGTTAAGATACGGGCCCTTTAAAATACAGTTTGGATAAAATTTCATGTCAAAAACAAAAATAACTTTTTAGTAATTTCCTTTTTATCAAAACACAAGTAGACATAAATTTTATCGCAAGTAAATTTTCCAATAAAAAATCAATAAAATGCAAAACATCTTTCGTGTTACATAAACTCATCATTTCAATCGGTTGATATTTGAAAGATGTTATAATTTTTCGCGAGAATGAAGGCTCGCCCCCCAAAATGGGGGGCATATATAAGAGAAATGACCCAACCATCTTCGAGTGTTCGTTGTGGTTCTTGTGCGGTGATCTCCGTTGCTCTTTGTCTCGATCATCATGAAAGTTTTGGTAAGTGTCGGACAATCGATGGCCTCTTGACTTTCACTGGTCATTGATCGGATTAAGATTAGGTTTTTTTAATGACAGCTGATATTGATAAGATCAATTATTAAAAATGTATTTATGTAGTATGATACATTCTACATTTTAATTGATAATTTGGTTTTTTGTATACAGGGTATTCATAAAATGTAATAGTAATAATGTTGTATGATTTCTTAATAATTTAAATACATGATGTTGTATATTATGCAGAATATTTTTTTAATGCATTTAATTTATTTTTACGATAAATATGTCTTTTCAAATAATTTACCTGAAGACGGCTAAAGATATATACCAGTTAAAACGTTGCGTTTTTAAAATAAATTAAGACAATGGAAGTCCAAGAAACATCTTTTATTTGGGATCTAGTATGGTTAAGGATATTAGGATTAAAAATGTATTTACATATTTTCTCAGAATTTTTATTAATAATGGAACACCCTACATGAAGTCAGATATGTTACAAACTTTTATAATTTTATTTTATTATTATTATTATAATTATAATATATATATTATATACATATATATATATATATATATATATATATATATATATATATATATATATATATATATATATATATATATATATATATATATATATATATATATTATATATATATATATATATATATATATATATATATATATATATATATATATATATATATATATATATATATATATATATATATATATATATATATATATATATATATATATATATATATATATACAGGGTAAGTCTGTAATGTGAGACCCCCGTTCGCATTTAAATACAAATTTAGAAGGGAAAAATCCGCTCATCTTTTAATGTTGTTTTACGTTTCTATGGTTTCAGCGGTTTTTTGAGAGTTGCATAATAACCATATATGCTGTAGAGATTAATAAAAATGTCACAATGACAGTTTTATTAATCTGTTAAAAAATTGTTTTAATCGTTTTTTTCTTTGTTTAAGGTTTTACCTATTTCTGCTCGTCATGTGATATCTAATTACTTATTAATTATTACTATGGTTGTTTTGTCACTCTACAGACACCTCTAAAACCATAGAAACGTAAAACAACATTAAGAGATGAGCGGATTTTTTTATTCTAAATTTGTATTTAAATGAGAATATCTCGTAAACAATTGCTATATGCTATCAGAAAGATCTTGATACTTTATATTCAAAAATTAAAATTATTTGAAATGTACTGGATGGAGTGTTTCTCGCATGTGGGGGGTGTAACAGAAATTTTCTAGTCTCGGCATCCCGATTTTCGAAATCAGCGACCCAAAAAACATATAAGATGGCTTAGTTGGCGAAACGACAATTTTTTCCAAGACCCACCCCTTGGGAGAGGTGTGTTTCTCGCATGTTGTGGGTGTAACACAAATTTTCCAGTCTTGACACCCCGATTTTTGAAATCAGCGACCCAAAAAACATATAAAATGGTTTAGTTTGCGAAAAGTCAATTTTTTCCAAAACCCACCCCTATTTAGGGGCGTTTTTGCAATTTTAGGGGTGTTTCGACCATTGCTGCAAGTTCTAACCCTCATTTTCGTAATCAGCGCCCCAAAATACATAAGGGACAAGTGGTCTCGTCAAGTCCAGCGTTTCCCGACCTTTTACCGTAGTTTTCAATCGACTAATTGCCTTAATTTTACATACGTTGAAAAATCGAAATAATATACTTTTCCAATAACAAAATATTAGTGGGGAATTTAAACGGTTAAAAAAATTAACGAAAATTATTTAAAACAATCCTTTGAATTTTTGGAGCAATTTAATGGATTTATATGTTTTTTTTTAATTGGCTATTTTTATGCAGTTTTTACTGTATATGACATTTAAAAGGATAGTACATCCTTAAGATGGGAACATAAAAATATGCAGTTTCATGCTTTATGTAAATTTGCTTAACCTTTAGAAAATAAAGAAATGTTACTTAGTGGCCTTGGCAATTGAAATTTAAATCAAGAAAGAAATAGAAATTGGTTAATTCATTTGTCAACAAATTTATGAATAATGTAAAAATATGTACGCTTTTTGCATAGCTTTATCTTAAATTAATATTTTAATTTAAAAAAATATATCATTTGAAATAGAATTAAAACATCTTTGTATCTATTTTAGTATTTTATACACCTATCTTCACCGATTCAGAATTCTAAAGAAATAAAAATATAACATTGTATATATTAAGTTATTCGACCTAGTGGCCTGTAGGATGGCCCGATCTACACCTACGCGATTGAAGATGGAAAGTGCTTAAAATTACATAACATGACCGGAGAAGCAATCCACGAATAATGTCAGAGGTTACTGCGCCAGAAAATCAAGAAAAGACATGAAAGAGAGTAAAAAGCGGCGTTGCCAATAAGATTTAAAACTTTATTAAATTTAAAATAGTATGCTTTCTAAAACGTCCATGTAGTGCCTCGGTGTGTCACTATTTAAGTCTGCAGCATATGACAAATCCTTTATTGTTATAAATACGTAATTTTTAACCAGAATTCGACGTTTTTCTTGCGAATCGCGAAATGTCAACGATCAAAGCTGTCAAAGGTGTCTGGTCCACCAAAAATGACCGACGTGTTTACACCGATAAAAAATATATTTGATCTACAGTACATTCCACAATAATTCGTTGATTTCTCGTTTTACCTGCTACTGTAAGTTGTAAAACTCAATAAACTTTGGGTACCCGCATGTAGGTCCAGACTTAAAATTTCCTTTATTTATCATTGTACCTGCTTTTTGGTATATTATGAAGGTTAAAGGCAAATTGCAGGTGTTTATTATAAAGCAGAGTCTTTTTATCTTAGTTCATCAGTGGTTTGGAGTTTGTCAAGGTATTTTTGTTTGTGTTATTGAGCATCCAAAAAAGCTAACCTAAACTATGGTAGGTAATCAGGACCTGTACCCTTTCAAAAGGTGCAGTGCCTACATAATAGATATTTGTGAGCAACTTATTTATGACTGGGTTTACCACTGAGGATTGTCATTTAAATTTTATTGCGGTCGAGAAATCAACGAATTATTGTGGAATGTACCATATCCTAGTTGAAACGGACCAAATTTGAGTACCAAATTTTAATACTCATGTGTTTACACCAGAAAAAAGTACGCATGACGTCATTTAGACCTCGATCAAGTATTGGTATTTGAAAAACTTTTTAGAATTCATCAAGTGTTTGATGTAAATTTCGTATCTTTTGTGGTATTTTCTGCTTCATTAACGCGAAACAAAGCTATATGCAATTCGTTTGCAATTTCATTATGAGTAAATACAAAAATGAATTTACGAAAGTAGGATTACTTCTTACATTCTTCTTATACTTGCAGATTGCAGCAGTTATGTAATATAATCTTCCTTTACGGCCGTATTTTGTAATAATCGTTAAATAATTTACCAACAAATTATGCCTCAGGAACGTCGAGTCATGACCCAATAAGTAGGCGGTCTTGGTATTTTGGAATTTAACCATTAATAAAGATTTAAGATATATATACAGGATGTCCCATTGATGAAGGAAATCTGTCTGCACGGATCTCATGAACCATGTAGATATTATGGAATATTTTTAAAAAGATTTTTTTGATCTGGAAACAATACAGGGTCATCCAACGAGTACTGAACAGGTCCATAGATTAGATTAGATTAGATTATTTGAGCGGAGATGGCAAAAATGACCTCAGACCTATTCTTTCCTGGTGCTTGTTGAGTTTGCAATGTCCTGTTAGTTGACCTACCGTTATCCTTACGACCTTACGGCTGTGGCTCACTAGGTCCGAGGTAAACTGGGCCGAGCAGGTCTTAATGAACTGCTTGGCCTGTCGTTGTCCTGGTGTTTGTACCCACCAGCTTTGAAACACTCTGCCTACTCAGCTCTTAATAGATGCTTTAAAGAGGCCTGCCGAGATTCCACAGAATGGCTCAGGGCCTATCATTTCCATGGCTGATCCTCTTTTGGCTATGTCGTCGGCTTCTTCGTTACCTGGGTGGCCCTCGTGGCCTGGTACCAGGGCTACCGTAGGTTTGTTTGCCAAGCCGACTTTTTCCAGGGCCTGTATACAGTCCCCCACTAGTTTGGAATTAACTTTTGGAGAACTGATGGCCTTCAGGGCCACTTGGCTGTCTGAGTAAATGACGATGTGTTTTCCTTTACTCCCTTTTTCTTTAATCAGCACGGCACAATGCATTATTGCTGCGATTTCCGCTTGGAAAATCGTGGCATCCTGACCAACACTTAAGGCTATCTTTTCTCTAGGCTTGTCTCCATAGATGCCAGCTCCTACTCCCTTGTTGGTCTTGAAGCCATCTGTATACCAGATATGATCGGCTTTGATTGGAGGGCCTTCTTTCCAGTCCTCCCTATCTCGTATGACAATCCCAAAGTGTCTGTTGAAGATGAAACGAGGGGTTGACCTGTTCTAGGCCATGAGCAAACAATGAGCTGACCTCTTGGTCCTCCTCTATTTCCCATTTTGAGGTCCTTTGATGTCCTATAATTGGACTTTGACCTCGTTTGACTCTATAGAGTACCGCCTTTACTTCTTCCTGTATGTAAATGTGAAGTGTCGACAGGTTTAGCAGCACTTCCAGGGCTGCGGTTGGGGTTGTTCTCATAGCTCCCGTTATGCATACGCATGCTAGCCTTTGCACATTTTAAAGTTGTCTGGTTGCTACGGTCTGCGTGACCCTTGCCCCCCAGGCAACTGAGCCGTAGGTTATCATGGGTCTACCTATACCTATCTTGCCCCAGAATAAAGTTGGCAAATAATGCGACTTTTTGATTTTTTAAATTTGTTTTTGCATTTATTTTGCAATAAAAGGGTTTTTTACCTTTAGAAAGTGCTATTTCAATAGAAAATTTTATTTTTTCCAAAAAACAATATTCTACAATTTTTTGCCAAAAATGCCTTGATATCGAAATAATTCGGAATTTTTAAAATGACGACGAATTGACGCCGTGTTAAAAAACGCAATCCTGATTTTGATAGCACACATATTTTTTTCATATTTAGGCACCCAAGAACCATAATCAATCATAATATTGTTCTTACGAATTTGTTCCTTATTTAAAGTGATAATTTATAAATAAAGCAAATAAATAAATAACACAAAGATTTCAAACACAAATATACCTGTCAATTATTAAAAGCGCATTGGTAGTGCGGCACGGCGGTAGTTAAGCCTTTTACGAATAAAATTTTTGAAGATGAGTTCCGAATCACCTTCTATAACATTATTTTTTTTGTCATAGGTTGTCCTAACTATTTCGTTAAGCTTGTGCCTGGCACAAAGACGTGATGAGTACGAAGATGCAGGACCATTACGGTCAGCACCTGCTCAACTGTCCCAAGCACAGGACCTTGATGCCAGACGCAGAGAGTTAACGACGCCCATTCCCATCATTAGGTTTGACAAGGAACAAGGAAATGATGGTTCTTACAAAGCTGCGTAAGTGAAAATTTACCATAGTTCAATAGGTTTTGTCGATCGATAAGAAAATTAATATAATAATTTTTACAATACGTTACAAAGTTATAAATAGTATTCGCACACAGAGTTTGAACTTTTTAATAAAATAAAGTACTCTAAATGTTGCAATTTCTATATTTCATAAAGGTGCGTATCCATTTACCGTGGTAGCCCCGCGCGACGTGTTCGTTATCGTTGCCGCGAAAAGTGGATACCAAACCGGCAAGGCGGACACTGCAGAGGTCAAACCAGGTTTGACGCGAGCCAAATTTTGTCGGTTTTTTAGTCGCGGCAGAGACAAACAACGAGACGAGCAACTAAATGTAAATAAATTATCCGAGAGAGAGACAGCTGTTATGCTTTCTTTGTCTGTCTTCAAGGAAAGCGAACGCAGATGGCGCCCGAGGCGGATCCTCGGCATTGCCCGCGAAATTCAAATTACTAATTCTATTCTTTTCCTTGTTTTATTAAAAGGAGGTGGGTAAAGATCAACCATTTTTTACCCTTCCAAAACGAGAAAATTTTAAGTTTCGATTTAGGCCATTTTTTTACATTTATATTAAGTTGAAGTATATTTCTATATTAAATTGATAACAAAATATATAGTATTGAGAAAAAATCCTTCAAACTTAGCACATTTATTTTTTATTCATTTTAAGTGCCCTCTTTTTAATTCGAAAAATTTATTTAGACACTTGATGAGCCAAAATAAATTACCGATAATAAGTATTTTTAAATTTACTTGTTCAAGTATTAAAAATACTTAATTAATATTTATTATTGTGACGTAAAAATTGCCTAAGCAAATTTTGCAAAATAAGATTTAAAAAACACTTAAAATGATGAATTCAATAAACATGTCATTTGAAAGTTTTTCTTAATACTTGCTATTTTATTTTTGTATCTATTTATTGTAAATGTAAATACAGATACTTAAACTTAATATAAATAATTATAATAATAATACCTAAACCGCGACTTTCAATTTTCACGATTTTGATGGGAAAAAATGGTCGATCTTTACCCACATCCTCAGAGGTTCAATGAAAAAACTACTACTACATTTATTTGGTTGTTGTAACTGATTAACTGAAACCAACAAATAATTTATTTGAGTGCACCGATGCTGCTTTTGATTATTATTTCTGAGACAGCCAGTTTTTCATAAATGAAACAAAAAAAAGTGGCATAAATTCAAATTATGACAAATAATAGTATTCTTTATTAACAGTTAAATTAATTTACAAATTAACATTACCGAAACATTAGAAAAAACAACAATAAAAATGTATATATTTACAATTAGGCCAACACACATATATTATGATAAAGCATAACGATACTGCTCATGAATCCAACTAATTGCTGTATAATAATTTATTTTAAATGTGTTTGGGATGTAGATGGAGTGTCTTCAATGGACATGGGAACAGCATCTCTTCGGAGCTTATAGCATTTTAAATCCAAATATGCCTCTCTGGCAAAATGCCTACTACATATTCTTCTGTTTTTCAGAGATTCGCCGGTACACTTCTATCCCAATTTTTCTTGCCAAATTCTAGATCTAGAAAAAAAAGAAAATTTAATGAGTACCAAGAAATGTTTATTAATAATTAAAAAACTTTGAAGAAATGCAAATGCATATGTAATGATTACCAATACTATTAATAAAATTTATAATATTTCTCAAAACGGATAATTAATTACCTTCCTAGATAATTGTGTATTCAGTAAAATAAATAAGAATTAAAAAAAAATAATATTCTAAAATAAATGTACCTAGTTTTCTTAGGGCTTTTTGGAAACAAGAATCTTAATAATCTCTTTTATTATTGGCTGATAACGGTTACATTGTGAATAAATATTAACCTCCTGCATCAAGAGAAGAGAGATATTATAACTGTAAATGAATTTTGCATTTTCAAGTGTAATATATGTATAAGCATCTTCAATTTCAATTTTTTTATGTTTTAATGTAAACAATAAAAACGTTCTTAATTCAACATTTAAAAGGTTAGTTTAAATTGATACAAAACAGCTGATCAAAATAATTGCCTTTACCCACCAAGACCGCAGGTTAGAAAAGATTATATTAGCTGTTAATAATCCGATTAATCCTAGACTTTCCGAACAGTAGTAAAACAATCTTGGTTTATTTTCCAAAAGTTAAGATTAGTAATCTTATCAATCGGGTTCAACTGATCACCGTTTTCGAAAAGCCCTTTCATGTAGATATGTAAGAAAATTTTTATTTATCATACCTCTCTAGATTTCCAGAAAATGAGTGCATCTTTGAGACCTCATACTCTTTAGCACCACAAACAAGGCACGTAATAGCTCCCATAATGGCTGTTAAAAATAGGGTGAATAGCAAGGGCTATCAGTAGTCTAGAACATAATTGAGGAATTATTCTTGCAGATTCACACTTATCACAGAACTCCTTTACTGTTGACTTAAATTGTCTGTTAAAAAGCACAAATCAAATATATACACTAATCACTAATAGAAGTCAATAATCAAAGTCAAAGTAAAAAAAAATTGGGTGGAAAATTATTAAAATCGCACAATAAATCACAAAAACCGTAAACAGATTACTCAAACAAAACGGCCATTTACAAAAATGTCAAACACAAAATCGATCGACCGTCGTACTCGTCACTTTCCTGAAGCAGCGTTGTCAGGTTAACATTTTTTTATTCAGGTGTATCTTCTGTCTCTTAATCTCGCGTGTGTCAAAAAAAGACCAAAAATCTGCGCAAAGCTTAAATAGAGAATCTGTAATCAACTTGGCAGCCAGGAAAAAAGCGATGACTGCTCCATCTACGATCGCTTTCCCTGATGAGTGACAAAGACATACATATAGGAAGTTATGTAATCAAAAAGAGATAAAAAGCAATGGACAAATTTTAAGGACCAGTTACTCGTCTCGTTGTTGTCTCTGGTCGCGGCAAAGGATGTTAGTTGTTATTGCCGCACAAAGTGGAGATGCCTCTGTGTCAACAGTGCCGCACCGATACATGATGGCACCTGTGTGCAAAAAATTTGGTGCCGCCTATGAACAATAGTTATTTTTTAATCCTTAGTTTTTGTTACATAACAGAGTAAATAATAATATTTAAGTATTATTAATTATAGCAATATAAAAGTAAATAAATATATAAAAAAAACTAAAATGCAAAGGCCTAATAGAAAACTAAAAAAAGGTAATTGTTTAAATGTGTGGCTCCACTTTTTTGGAATGTAAAATTGCAAAATCAACATAATTAATTTTTTATCAAGTTGTCAAATATTTTAATTTTTAAAGTTCATCAAAAAGAGAATAATAAAAAAAAATAAAAAATGTCCATTTTTCGACTAATTTTTTTTTCGAAAAAATATTTAGAAAATCTAAAAATTGATATTTTGTTATTTTCAAAATAAAAATAAAAATCAAAATTTTGTATTTTTTTTTTATTTTACTTAAAAAAATTGTAAAGCCTCCGTAAAATGGAGCAAAATGAAAGAAAAACTTGTGAATATCTCTATTTTTCGATTTTTTGTAATTAAGCCACACATCTAAACAATAACGAAAAAGTCTTTATCGCAATAAAACAAGAAGTAAAACTTGTAAAGATAAATAATAGTAATAATTAAAAAAAAATCCACTTCTCGTGCCTAAAAGTATTTTTGTAATTTGATGAAAATAATTTTGGTTTAATATGGAGGACTCTATGAACAGTTTCGCATGATCTTCCACAAGTCACTTTTTAAATCATAAAGAAAGTTGAACACACCTCTATGACAGGGGTCATTGTCATTTTATTTAATTGGAATATGGGCGCATAGGCACGTAACATATGCTATCTAAAAGATAAATCTTCATTTAAACTAGTTTTGCTTACTATATTTAAACAAGTTTTTTTGCATCTATTTCCTATACCTACGAGGGTGATTTAGTGGTATAAATAAAAATTAATCTATTACCCTTAACGTTCCTAAGGTTAACGAATTTTTTAAGCCTTTATTTAAATGGTAAATATGAAAAACATATTCAGGTTAATTTAGCAAGCGCAGTGAGAAAAAATAAGGTAAGAGTTTTGATTTTAAAAAAATTCTATTGTTAAACGAAAATATATTTAGAAAAAAAAACCAACAACATATTTTATTTAAAATAATACAATTCTTACAGACCTTAAAGATAACAAAGTAATATTTTTCTAAGCTACAATCACAAAAAACAAGATAAACAGTTAAATTATGTTGGTGTCTTGTCTTCCGTCTCTGGAGATTTTTAAAACGTTTTCTTTTTACTTTCCTTTCTTCAGAATTAAATTCCAAATCGAAAAAATGTTTTAAAGTACTCGCAGTTGCTACACTCATACCTATTTAATTCAGTCATATTTTTCTAATTTTTTTGTCTGATAGCTGCTGATAAATTTCATTAATCAAAAATCATTAAAATGTGAATTTATAAAAAAAATAAAAGCGCTTACCCCAAGCACTGTAAAAAAACAATAGAACATAAAAAATAGTAAGTAAATATTTTATCCGCTATGTTAAAAGTTCTAAATAAAATGTCAAATTTGGCTATATTACCCCCTTTTTGCTTAGAAATCTTCCGATGCCGCCACTGACCTCACTATGGATGCCGCTTACAATCAAAATATCTTTTTCAATACTTAAAAAAGAAAAAGTTGAATTTTATTTTTAATTCATAACTTGGACTCTGTTAAAGTTGGCAAGCTGATCTTATCATATTAAACATATCATTTTTTATGAATCCGCAACAGTGACATTAAGATTACCTTTTTTTAATTAAACGTAAAAAAAGGAAAAATATTTAGATGGTTATATTTTAAAAATATTCTGTGGAAATATATATATATATATATATATATATATATATATATATATATATATATATATATATATATATATATATATATATATATATATATATATATATATATATATATAAATATATATATATATATATATATATATATATATATATATATATATATATATATATATATATATATATATATATATATATATATATATATATATATATTTGTGGAAATACCAATAAAGTGAGACTACTTAATATTTTTTTACAGACAGAACCAAATTATTTTTTAATTTTTCTATTAGATAAATGTTATAGGACATATTATGTTTGCAGATGTGGTAGGCAAAAAGAGAAGAAAGGAAAAAAAAATGTTTAGTTTACCAAACGTCGAACCGCGGTAAAATTAAGATCTACTTTAAATTAGTATTTAATACACTCATACAAACACTTAAAATAGAAATTATTTTTTGCAGATATGAAACTGGTAACAACATCATCGCACAAGAAGAAGGTTTCTTAAAAGATCTTGGACCCGATCCAGACAACAAAGGTGAAAATCTTGCTGCTCAAGTCCAACAAGGTAAACACCTTATCTCCTTACCAACTAAAACATTAATTTTATTATTGAGAAAGAAGGCTAGAAAGACCTAGCCATCTTTTTAAAACTGGCGTAAAGCCAGATCATTTTTGGGCATGTGATGCTTTTTAGCAAAACAAATAATGGCTGGGTTAACTGGTCATAAATGTTATCTCACCCAAACTTAGTTTAAATCTAATGGGTTCCAGTGGTGAAAGTTTTTGATAAAAAAAGTCTGCGTCATCGCCATTTGTCGCGTTGAAACACGACTTTTCGTCAGATTATCGAAAATAGGCTATGATGGGCACCATGTGCAATTAGTTGTTAATTTGGAAGTTCTGGATGGTATCACCCATACGATAACCATATTTTTTACATTTTTAGGTTCATATTCTTATACCGCTCCAGACGGTCAAGAAATCTCAATTAGCTACATTGCGGACGAAAAAGGATTCCACGTCACCGGCGACCATTTACCTACCCCACCACCAGTTAGCCCGGAAGTACAAAAAGGGTTGGATCTGATTTATGCTGGAATTAAAGCCCAACAGGTAACTGATAAATACATTTAACATACTTAATTGCATGTTATAAAGTCGGAATAATCGCAAACTGTCTGTAAGACTTTTGCAAAGATTCATTTTTTAATATTAAAAAAAAAAAGAAAAATAAAAAATTTACCATTAAAAAAAATCATAACTTGGGTCTTTTTTAAAGTTGGAACACATCTACGTGGGGTATAGTGAGTGGTACGCCACAGACAAAAAAACAATCTTTATTATTTTAATTTTATTAACATAAACCATAATACATAGGCTGTGCTTTATTATGTACTATATTTTATTTAATTTGTTTCCAGGAAGCCGACGAAAGAGAAGCCCGAGAGCATCCCGGTCAGCAGAGAAGTCAAAATCAAATCGACCGAGACTTTAACGGGCAATATCAACCATAGAACTTGACCTAATGTAAAACATATAGATAATAATACTTTAAAGACTTTTTGTGATCCATTGTTAGTCAATATTTTTAGAGTTAATGCTAGAAATCCACTACATAAAATGATTACGTTTGAATACTTTCATTAACTTTTTTTGTGAACTTGTTACCATTCGCAAAAGAATCCACGAATTAACCTATAAATATTGACTGCGTGGTTTATACATATAAAATTATTTAGAACAGACTGATAAAAAAAAGTGTAAATAACGGAAAAAACAACAAAACAGACCTACATTTATAATTTATATAAAAATACAGAGGTTTCTGCTTAAAAGTGCAATACTGTAATAAGGTTTATTATATTTTCGTAAACCGAAAATTATTGTGCAATTTTATATTATTAGCGTGTTTATACTTGTTTTATATGTATAGGTAATAAAATTTTGTTTACTAAAAAAGCTGTTTTTATTGTAGATGTTACGGTTAATGTAATAAAGTGGTTATTATGTACATTCACCGGTGAATGTGAAAAATTAAAAAAAAAACTGAAAGAAAACTAACTGAAACTAACCACAACTAACCAAAATTATTAGTTCTAAACAAAACGCACTAAAGTTGTTAGTTTTGGTTAGTTTTCGTTCAGTTTTTTTTGTTTAAAAGCGCATGCCCAGTTATTTAACAGTTCGTATTTTCATTTACCGCGAACGACTTTGTACAGCTGAGAACTGATGATCGTGTCTTCTAACGTAGCTTTTTAAATTAAAGTTGAATGTGGCCGTGTGCACGTAGGAATGTAGAAAATGAACAAACTTTGTATTTCGTGCAAAATTTTATTAAAATTAATATCCCAGCAAAGCGCTTTCGGTAAAAACCATTATCAGTGCTATTCGTCAAGCAGGAGTTACAGCATTTGGAGTGTACACATGTAAACAGGTCATTGAAAACTATCACATTAAATTAAAAATTAACAAGTAAAATTGTGAATAAAATCTCACTTTTTCACCTTCAAAAGTGTGAATGTTAAAATTTAAACCACACTACGATATTATTCTTCCATCTTTTCAACAAATAAAAATGGTATCGTAGTTGGCTTAAATTTTAAAATTCACCCTTTTGAACGTGAAAACGTGTGATTTTGTTCACAATTTTACTTTTTCATTTTTAATTTAATAATGTGATAGTTTGTCTATGTCCTGTTTTACCTCAAATGCTGTAATCCTGCTGAAAAAGCGCTTTGTTTATTTTAATAAAATTTTGCACGAAATACAAAGTTTCTTTATTTCATTATAAATTTTAATTTGTTCTGGTTAAGTTAGCATGGTAAAGAAAAATTAAGTCAAAGGAGTTAAACGGTTAATACTTATTTAATTTATTTTTAAACCAACAACAAACATGTGTCAATATAGTAGAATTGCTAATACTTCGGACACTGCTCTTTTACAAAAATAGAAAACAGCTATGACCATATCGATACTGCACATGAAAAGCCGAACCAAACTTTCATTTCTAACAAAGACCCTCGACCTTTTAAATACGCATTGACATGTCTGGGCATTGATCTGATGAGGTGGTCCATATTCTCTTGAGGTATTCCATCGTATTCCATCCTACATCTAACTCATGTCTAAGTGCTGCCAGAATCTGAGAGGTGCGCTATAAGTTTGACAGTTTGAGACCTGGGATGTCCTACATATGTTTGATTCAAGAAAGATCAGCTGTTTTTGGGGGCCATGGTAAACGGTTAATGTTGTGTTGTCCACAAAAGTCTTCATCATCTGGTAATAAATATTATTGGAAGCTCTTAGTCGTCTTCTTTTTATTATTTATTAATGTTCCATTTATTCGGGTTCTTTGACACAAAAAGTGTCGGGTTTTACCCGGACCCTTTTAAAAACCCGCTTCCAGACGGCCTCCGGGCGCCCCCTATTTATAATTATGGACCAAGACCTAGAAAATGTTCTGTCGTCGAAGGCAATGCTGTTGATATTAAAGTAGCAATTTTAATTAATATTCTGAAAGATGATCCTTTAAGGTTCGGATGCTAAAATTTTTCCCTGTTATTTTAAAAACAGTTTTTTCGTTGCTTCTTGGTTCTTTCTTATTTGTATTAGGCATTCCAAAATTAAAGATCTAATAATAACATAACAAAAATTAAATGAGAGAAATGCAATACATTTCTGGGAATAGTTAATATATATCCAATCCTAAAAAAATTAAAACAAACAAAAAAATTGTGCGCTTGACGATTCTATGCGGTATTATAAATAACACGAAGACTTGTTAGATATGATGTTTAACGACCAGGTAACTTTATACTTTAGCCAGATGGAACTTACAGCTTAACGTAGGTTTTAAAGCAGGGTTCAAACCACAAAACCATCCTCTGTGCAATGAATGTCTACAAATTTAATATTGAAAAAAAGAAATTGCCTTTGTACTTATCATGACTAAGACCAATGACTAAAATAAATTATTACTTTATGATTTCAAGCAGTTTAAGATAAACTAATCAAGTTTTGTTTTTTGTTTACGTAAAAAACACAATCTTTAAATCCTGAGATTTGTTTTATTGTTTATGTAAAGAAGTAAAAAATTCTTCTGGTACAAAATTACTATTTTAATTTAACGCTGTCAAATAGGAATGGTGTAATAAAAATTTCCTTTCCCTCTTTGGAACAAATTAAATAATTTCGTAATTTTTTTTCTATATATTTTCATTAGTTTTTTAAATTAAACAGTTGGGACCCAGCACCACTTTTTGTGTGCTACGCTATTGCTCATACATTTTCAATACGTCACATTATTATTCCGTTTTGACGGAACTCAAATCACACAAGACAATGATTTATTATCTGACAAGGCCGTAAAAGCCTTACTTTGTTTATTTTGATATTATTTTTAATTCAATTTTCTTATAATAGCAAGGTGCGTTTTTAAATAGATTAGTTGGGACCTTTTAAGAGATTCAATATTGTAAAGTGATATTAAATAGGATGCTTCGACAACTTCCTAATATATTGTTATTAGCTTAGAATAAGGAAAATAATAAATGGAACAATAAGACCCATTTTAACTAAAAATACCAAGACTACTAATAAAACAGCAAACTAATATCTGTTCTTTTTTGTTTGAGAATGATGTAGGCAAAAACAAATAAAGAAAAAAACTTCCCGAAGGTATATTGCGTTTGCAACTATGGTTACTGAATTTTTTTTAGTTAAATCTGCGACAAATTCTTTTTATAGACTCTAATTAACAGAATGTCTCATAAAGCCCAATATAACTTTACTTTTGAAGACTTCACTAGTTACATCTGAACTTTTTCCGTTTTTAGTTTTGATAAGAACCCTAAAATACGGATATCCTTGTAGTCCTTTGATTAAGACTTTGGGATATGCACCTATTTTAGAACAGTGGATGATTGTTCTTTAGCAATGAAATTTATTAAAACATTCCCGTTCATCATGCCTGTTTTAGTGTTTACAATCTTCTTGAGAGAGTGTGCATTGTTACGGTACAGACTAGTTGGAATTCTCTTTTTTTATTAAAATTCAGGAGACCGTAACAATTTTATATAATAAAAGATCATTACTTTTCAAAAAAGTAATAAACTTCCAAAAAGAAATAAAAAATAAGTATAAGCGTACTTTTATTCATTTTATTAAATTTCCGGCGGCAGGGGTGGTAGTGTTACTAAACTAACCTAAAATACTTTCGTTGTTTTGTTTTGAGTTGGTCTGTTTGGGGCACAAGGTAGGTAAGCATTCCAAATTGAATTTATTAGTTTACATATTCGTCCCATATTCGCATATTGTATTCTAGTTAATAATATTAATATATTAGATTATTTACTTACTCTATTTTAGCAGTACAGCTAAGATAGGGGCAAATAAACGTAGGAAAATACAAAAGTCATGTATTCTTTTTAAGTTTTAAATTGATTAGGAAAACTTTGGGTAACACTTGCTTATACGGTTTTCTCCTATTTTTGGATTTTTTGGCAAAATTTTTATATAGTCATATTCTAGGGTCCTCAGGGATTGCAAATATACTGGCGGAGAAGAGAAATTATGCGTTTAATTTTTTTTTCAATTAAACAAGCTTACGGGACCTTGGAGTGAATAGGGGTGCTGGGCGGGGTAAAAATGTATAGATTAATAATTATTCACTAAAACATGACGCACACACACAAAAATCCATTGACAAAATACGCAGAAAATCGGGAAAAACAATTTTTAAGTTAAATAAAAAAAATAGGTATATAGGTTAGAAATCTAATATCTAATTAATTATAAATTATTTCTACTGTCAAATTTAAAATAAGTATCAACAGTGTTGCCGGATTTAATAATTTTGGGCACTTTGTTGTGTTTAAATTTTTTGATGTTTCTTTTATGTCTGAACTTTAATTGGGAAAAATAAAAAGGTGCTAACAATAACTAACCAAAACTAACCATGACCGACTAAGGGCTTTTAATTTTGTCTAAAAGGTTGGACATGGTTAATTCTGGTTGGTTAAAGCAGGAGCGGCCTTTTTTAATACGTCCCCGCATTTTCACGTCTGAAATATAATTGGGGAAAATAAAAAGCTGCTTTGCTAACCAGAACTAACCATGACCGACTAGAACTTAGGGCTTTTGAATTTGTCTGAAATGCTAACCAAAAATAACCATGACCGACTAAGGGCGTTTGATTTTGTCTAAAAGGTCGATCATGGTTAATTCTGGTTAGTTAAAGCAGGAACGATCTTTTTTAATACGACCCCGCATTTTGACGTCTGAAATATAATTGAGGAAAATAAAAAGCTGCCTTGCTAACCAGAACTAACCATGACCGACTAGAACTTTTGAATTTGTCTGAAATGCGGGGACGTATTAAAAAAGACCGCGCATGCTTATATGCTGGAATATCTTTCTCTAGATAGTCGCTCCTGTTAAAGCGGCTTGTTATTTTCCCCAATTATATTTCAGACGTGAAAATGAGGGGACGTATTAAAACAGACCTCGATTTGGCAACACTGCACGCTGACGTGTCTTGTCATAAAGGGGAGTTTTCGCATTATATGGAGAAAATCAATGGTATTTTTAAATCTTAAAATCAAAATAAAAAATATTAAAACACATAATTTCTTTTCTCCGCCAGTATATTTGCAATCCCTGAGGACCCTAGAATATGACTATATAAAAATTTTGCCAAATAATCCAAAAATAGAAGAAAACCGTATAAGCAAGTTTTACCAAACTTTGTTTAAAATAATAATAAGAATAGCTTAAACGCTCAAAACAAATTATGGAGGAGGAAATTTTAAAATAAAAATAACCACCCTTTTTTACAACACAACATTCTGCTGTTGCCAGAATGTGCAGATTTTTTTTTACATCTTGAAATAATATTTATATTTTTTGACCTGTTGCTTGTCATTTTTGTCAAACAAAATGGAAACTGTTATTTTTAGCAACCTTATAGATATTTGTTATTTTTTATTTATATTTATATTTTTAAAAACCATTATTTTTATGTATACATAAAATTTTATTTAAAGCGAACCAAAGTCGAATATAAATTGGATTTAAAATCTTTAATTACATGTACATGTTAAAGAATAAATGTTAAATGAGTTTATAAACCAAGCATAACGTGTGTGATTTTAATAATTACTTGACGCCTGCACTGGCTACTTAACAAAATGTAAATTGGCTTTTAGTAAATACAAGTATGGGTCAAGGAAGTTTTAAACGTGTATGGAAGCCCAATGCTATGGCCCATTCGATCAAAAAATGTTCAGCCCAGTATAAAAATAACTGTCAGACTTGGCCTTGCCGATTCTGCGCAATAACAAAATTCCATGAAATAATTTAATGTGTTGCCCACTTACACACTGATAAATCAATGTGCAGTTAGGCAACACATTATACTTTTATGAGAGCCGGAATACCTTTTTTAATGCATCGGCGCACGCGACGCGTATGATATCCGCGCTGTACCATCCACCACCGTTGGCGTCGTCGTCTCATCAAACGCCGTTTTCGTTGTGGTTTGTGCCCTTTGCGCCGTATTAGTTTCGGTTGTTTTGCCTTGTGTGATTATATTTTGTGGTTGCAGGAGTTTTTTGGATTGATAAAAACATTTTTATTTTAGTGATTAGTGTTTATTTAATTGTGACTATAATTTTGTGTTTATTGTTTGTTACTTAATATCGTAACAAAATGACTGGAGGTTGTATGGTTTTGTCTTGCAAATCCAAGGGTAACATACCCGGCATTTTTACTTTAGGTAAGTATTTCTTATATTTAAATTAGGTGTTTCTTATGAGACGTAACGTTAGGAAACCGAATAAATAATAATACCTATATCAATTATGAATAATAAAAATAAAATATTCATAGGAAATAGCAGTGGGAAAGTAAGGCAATCTTAACTATCTTTTAGATGATTACCACAATGTTTGAGTGTTTCTGTGGATTATAAAAAAGAAATAAGGTTTACATTTAGGTACTTTTATTTCATTTAACAATTTAGTTTAAAATTTATTTTAAAATCGTGTTTATTTATTTACAAAGATTTTTGGTAAAAATCAAAACTCCCGAAAATATCAACCATTTAAATAGGGGGTATTCTTTCCATATTATATCAGATGATATGAAATCCAATATTACACAATAATTTTAAATATTCTACAGTGATATCGTTGAATAACGAACAATTTTGTGCAAAAAAAAACAGTGAATGTTTAAATTTGACATATGGTGATGTTAACTTTATAGATAGTAACAAAGAATTATGGAAGTCTGGCCCTGACCCACTACTCATTGCGCAAACTCCGCATTGCCGACCCCCCGATTCCCGCTGCCCTGCACGGCTTGACAATTTTGTTCTGCAGTATTGGGCTTCCAGACACCTTTAAACTTCCTTGGTATGGGTCAGTAGAGTGCTTTATTAGACTAAAACCAAACTAAAATAAAGCAAATATTAAATTTATAAATTACAAAGGCGCGTTTACACCAAAGTTGACAACTAAAAGTTGAGAAAAGATTGTTTTTAGAAAACTAAATGTTGTCAACTAAAAGTTGCACTTCTCAAATTAGAGCAACAAGTAAAAAATATTTTGTAGAAAACTAAAAGTTGCTTTTCTCAAATTTAGAGAAAAGTAGAAAACTTGTTGCCAAAGAATTGGCGCGAAAGTTTTAAGTAGTACTTCTCCAGTTCTCCCCTAGTTTTCTGTAAGTTGCTTGCGCAAAGCGCAGCAACAAATCTCCCACTTTTAGTTGTCAACTTTCTTTGATCTTTACCGATACTTCGCGGAAAACCAAAATTGAGTGGAAGATTTGTCTCTCCACAAGTGGAAGACAGAAAAAGTTGCTGAATTTTGTAGAAAAAGCAACAAATTGCCGCAACTTGTGAAAAACTTAGTGGAAGACTTTGGTGTAAACGCGGCTTAACATATGACACATACGCGTTTACACCAAAGTGTTTCACTAAGTTTTCCACAAGTTGCGGCAATTTGTTGCTTTTTCTACAAAATGCAGCAACTTTTTCTGTCTTCCACTTGTGGAGAGACAAATCTTTCACTAAATTTTGATTTCCCGCGGAGTGTCGGTATACATCAAAGAAAGTTGACAACTTAATTATAGTGGAAAGTTTGTTGCCGCGAGCTTTGCTCAAGCAACTTGTAGAAAACTAGTAGAGAACTGCAGAACTACTGCCTAAACCTTCGGCGTCAATTCTTTTCAACAAGTTTTCCACTTGTTTCCCGAAATTTGAGAAGAGCAACTTTTAGTTTTCTACATAAAATCTTTCACTTGTTGCTCTAATTTAGGAAGAACAACTTTTAGTTTTCTACAAACAATCTTTTGTCAACTTTGGTGTAAACAGGCCTTAACTTAAATTAACCCAAGCATCTAAATTGACAATATTTAAAAATAAATAAATAAATAAAACAAATAAAAATAAAACATAAAATAACCTCAACTATATATAGTTGGATCATTTTTAAAATGAAAATTCGGTACCCTTTAAAAAAAAACATAAAAAGTAGCAAAAAAGGTTAAATGTTAATTGTCGGTCGCCTTTGCTTTTTATATGGTCTATTATTACAGACACCTGCGGGAAGTGGCACATTATAAAAAGCAAAGGCAGCCGCAGTTCGAACAAAATCTTTTTTGCTACTTTTTATGTTTTTTTTTTTTAAAAGGGCGCCGAATTTTCATTTAAAAAATGATCCAACTATACAAGGACTTAAATGCACAAAACTCAAGCAAGTACAAAGTTCCGAATAAAAATACGAGTATGTTTTTGGAGGCCAGACGCTTGTTGCTGCATCGCAACTTTAAATCGCTTTATTATGGCTGCGTTTGGATTTACTCCGGAATCCTCGGAGCGTGCTCTATATTTGGTGTCCTTTTCAAATAAAAATAAAGAACCCTATTTTTAGTCATTAAAAATAGATGAATTGATGGATCATCATATTTTTTTTAATTCTTTGTTTTTACGACGGATTTATTGTGATGATAGCAAAAATATCAAAAAAATAATATTTCAATTAAAAAATCAACTTTGAAATTTCAAAAATCGTTATTTTTGCAAATAATCTAAAATAACTTTTATTCTCATTGTCTTTAAGCTTATTGTTTTTTTTTGCGATCTACGTTTAAAAACAAAAAATTAAAAAAAAAGTGATAACAAAATGAGTTTTAGTTGGTTGTGGTTAGTTTTTCAAATTGTTCGTTTTTTATGTATTTTTTAAAAAAAGTTAATTAAAAACATCAAAAAGACAAAATAGAAATTTTATCCAAAAACATGAAAACCAATATTTTTTCAACTTTTAAAGGCAAAAAAGCTATCGAAATCTTTATATTTACCTTTCACGACATTTTTATCATAAATGCGCCATAAAAACAAGCAGAATAAAAAAAAATAATTTTTTTTTTAATTTTTCACCTAAATATGCCGAAAAGTAGGGTTGACCCCAAGGGTAATAAACCTAACAAGGAGTACTCGATCCCATTTAAGCCCATATAAACAAATTTAAATGTCAATTCGGTATTTGTGACGTAATCTGTTTGCCTTTTTTGTTTTGTTTACAAGTAATATAAAGTCTTAATTTTTTAAAAATATTATACATTACAGTTCTAATAGTAAGTACATATCCAAAATAGTTTTTAAAGTTGAATATTTAAAAAAATTAATAAAATAAATCTGCCTTCTGGGCAAAATGGGGAAACGTACGTCGAAACAATAACCTATATCTGCGGACAAATAGTAATAATCGAGCACTCCTTGTTAAGTTTACTACCCTGTAGGGTTGACCCCACTTGTAAATAATTACCAAACCTTCGAGAATATAGCTACCTAGAGGCAGCCTTGTCGCGCGAACATCGCGCAAGAGAGAAAAGATGCGACAAGTCTATTACCTTTCTCTCGTTTGCTCGGCATGTTGATTGGTCGGCCCCTCCTTACCCACCAATCAACAGAAATCAATCCTTTTATTAAATTTTTGAATTATCCCGGTATAATACATTTTCTTATTATTTTAATGTAATACGTTGTTAAAGTAGCTTTATATTTTTTTAACCAACCGCCAACTACATGTTTGTTGCAACGATATTTAAGAGAACTCTAAAATATTACAAATATGTTTTTTTAACTGGGCAAATACTTAAATAGTAATAATGTAGAAGTAATCTAAAATTTATCAAAAAAAAAAAGAAACAATATGGAGCCATCAGCAAAACAAACTTTTCTTTTTCGCATTGGTACATTGTGCAGTTTATATATATTTTTTTACTTATTCTGTATATTCTTTGGCTTTTAATTAAACTAACTATTGCTAATATAGTTTTAGATCATGCACCAACTTTTATGACAAATAAAATTTTCTGAGAAGTTACAAATAAAAAAGTTTTCCATTTGTTGTACACTTTATGTACACACCATTGATTGTTCACAAGAACTGATCAGCCTTTTAATCTTTTAAAATACCAAAAAAAACTGCATTTTTTATTCCAATTACTTGTATATTTCCCTGCGTATCTTAGAGGAGCAGTGTATTTTAATTATCTTGACCGTTTCTCTTTATCACAGAGTTCAGCTTGAATTCTCCTCAGTTTATCGCCCGTATCGCAAAAGCAACGAATGAAATAACATTTCATAACAAGCCAAACTGATTGCTTATCCCAAAAAGTTTGACACACAATTACAATTTAATTGTTTGGAGTGAGAAACGAAGATTTTTACAGGTAAGTTTGCAACGAATTTCTATATTTTTGTTGTCAGATACGCAATTATTTGTTAATTCTAAATGTGGGTTACGTGGGTGCTCGTTTTGGCGCCACTTATATGTTTTGCCAACAGCGTACGATAATATTTTGTTGTTTAAATATACAACGAACGAAATTTTCCGCTATAAATACACTCACCAACAAAAAAAATTGGAAGTGGAAATGCTTTGGGGGTGTTTTATGTAACAATGCACCCTGAAAGTTTAAAATATTTAAAAATATATTTATTATACCAAAAACATGAGAACACAAGTGAAGGAAAAATTCTGAAAATCGCATGTTCAAATCCGCATTTTTTACTCATAAGGCCTGGAACAGGGCCGTAATATAATATAATATATATATATATATATATATATATATATATATATATATATATATATATATATATATATATATATATATTATATATATATATATATATATATATATATATATATATATATATATATATATATATATATATATATATATATATATATATATATATATATATATATATATATATATATATATTTGGGTACCTATTTTAGATTTTTGCAATTTGACTGACATGACTTTCTGAGGTTATAATTGTCTTAAAATTAGATGCCGGAATTAATTTACTAAACAAAAAAAAATGCCACATTAACCTATCAGACTCCAAACGAGGTATGATTTAAGGAATAATATAATTAGCAATTTTCGTACCTGCTATTTAGTTAAATGGTTATATTCTACAGAGCAAGGAATACTAAGAGAAAAGGCATGAATCCCATCCCCTGGCCATTTTTTCCATTTATTGAACTCGAAAAAAAAAAGAAAAGATCCCACCAAAATGCGGTAGCTTTGTACCGGGTGTCCAAATAAGAAAGGACGCCGGCGGGAAAAATATTTTTAGTAAAAAATTAGCTAGTATTAGGTACAATTTTGATAACATCAACAAAAACTTTAACCAATTCTGCATCAGTTTGATTTGACTTTTTGCCATATTTTCAATAATTGAAAAATCATATTCAATTACTTCTCAGTAATTGGATTACTTTAATTTAATTACTTTCCAGAAAAGGTAATTATATTTGGATTATTAATGGGATAATGTAATCGTAATTGGTAATTAATTTTCACAAATCCCAAGTAATTCAATTAGTTTGAAAGTAATTCGATTACTTATGAAGAAATTGAATTACTTAGAAATTTATTCAATTACCTAATAAATAATTGAATTACTACGAAAAATTCAGTTACCCTTCTTTATGGAAAAACTGCCGGAATTTTGGCCAGCCAGAAAGAGCATCCTAAAACCCAAAGGACCGCTTCCGCGCCAATTTAGTATTTTCGATTGATGCTTACCGCCATTGTTTTTATACTTTTTTTGTGGAAAAATTTGTTGTTGTTTGGGATAGGATTAAAAAAATATATTTTAAAGTCATTTAATGTTGAACTTGCCGAGAAAACAGTTTAAATAGTGTGACATGCGCGTATGATGCATATTAGTGTAAATATTTTATTTGTTTAGTGTATCGTGTTTAATATATGTGGTAATTTAAATAGAGTAATTGCTAAAATATTTGATTACTTTTAGTTTTAATTGATAATTAAATTACTTTTAACAAACATGATAGTAGTTGGTAATCGTAATTTACTACTACTTAGAAGAGTAATTGGTAATTCTAATTGAATTACTTTTTAAAAGTAATTGCGACAGCTCTGGGAAGGTAATAAATAATGCAACTTTAAAATAGCTCTATTCCCCACACCTTTTATTGAAAGTTCATGTGGGTATTCGTTGTGACAGGTAGGTTTAAGGTTTAAAGTGAGTGGGTATAACACCCTTCCACCGATCGGACTATTGTGGCTCATGGAAAACATAAAAATGCGGTGTTTGGAGAATTTATTAACTAATATTAGTCAAGTAGGCTTGGAAATAAAAACAAGAACAAAAGATTGAAAAACTACATGACGTATTTAAGTTGATAGTTCTTAGTTCCAATCCAATTTTTAAATAGGTGTTGAGGGTATATTCCAATATAAGCCAACACATTTAGAATATTTTCTTAAGAGACACTATTTCTACGTCTTTTCTGAAAAATAAATGGATACATCCATTTTCTCACAGCCGTGTAGCTAATCTTGTAAATGTTCTCTTTGTATAATGTTTCTAGATAGCGCAAAGCGTGTATTCTACATGCCACCGTTGAGTTCTTAATAATTCGAAATAAACTGCTAGCATGTTATATTCTACTTTAGTCGGAGTTCTTATTTTTTATGCAGATTAGATTTTAATAAGGCAACACCTATTTAAAAATTGGATTGGATCTGACAACTGTCAACTTAAATAATTTATGTCATTTTCCAATTTTTTGTTTTTGTTTCCAAGCCTACATGAATAACCACAACTAACCACTGCATTTTTATGTTTTCGATTGTTCATTCTGTTCTCTAGTACACAATATAAACTTTAAAATAGTTCTTGGTATTTTTTCTTTTACTTTACAGTGAATATTCTTTTAATCTGTCACTGTTTTGACTAATTGTTAATATTAAATTTTATTTGAAAAACAGGTTACTTTGAAATGACTCGAAAACAAATGCAGATATCAAGACGCGGTTTTCGCCTGAGTGTAAGTATTTTTTCCTCTTCTAAACATACAATAAAAAATCATATCGTTGTATTCAACTTACTCGAGAAAATCTCGAAAAACCGAATTTTCTATAAACAACGCCTTTTAGTTGGTGGACTACAAATTAGCCGATACCAAAAAGGAGACATTTGAAAGAGCTTTAAATGTTCTTTCAAACGGGTATCCACTTGAATCACTTTCGGTAAAAGGGGAGATAGAGCTATTTGAAAGGTACATTATTTATCATCATGCCCAACCTTATCATTGGAAATAAGAAAAAAAGTTCAAAAACAAACTGATGCAGAGTTTGTCAGAGTTTTTGCTACTGTTATGAAATTGTACGTAATACTAGCTAATTTTGAAGAAAAAGAAACGGTTTTTTAATTTACCGTTGCGGTTGCGCCATCTCGTGATAATTATAGAAACTTGAAAATAATTTTCAGCTATTTCTCTGGACCACTTTTACTAAAAATAATTTTTCCCCACACTGTGCGATAAATTTTTTCCAAGATACAGCCGGCGTCATTTCTTATTTGGACACCCGGTACAGTGAATTATCTAAAGGTGTCTAAACTTTTAAAATCCCCGTACTAATGAGCTACATAGTACTCATTATGCACCTTGAAAATTATTTATCTTGTTTGTTTTTATTAGATAATCGAATATTGACCCGCATTTTTTTCGTATCTGAAATATTACTTTAACAATAAATTAATTATATAAGTATATTTTTGACAAAACTTTCCAAATTCTGTTTGTTTTAAAAAAGGATTAATACATAAAATGAATCCTTTAAGAAACTAGAAACAATGTAATATGTAAATAGTTACATTAAATTTGTATTTAGAAATTCTAAGTATGTAGATTCTAAAAATAATCAGTTTATGCTAAATCAAAGGTTAAACGTATTGCATTCTAATTACACTGGTCATGGGCGTATTTAAGGGTCGATCATCGAATCATCGAAAACTTAAAAATGGTTTAAAGTTGTCAAATCCAAATTTCAAAATATTTTCGGTTAAAAATGCACGTTGAAAATATTAACAACTTGATAAAATTAAGAAAAAAATTATAGTTTCTTCTGAAACGGCAATAATAATCTAAATGTAAAAAAAACTATTATTAAAAACTAAGTATGTGGTAGGTGGTCGAGAAGCTTTTCCTCGGCTGAGGCGGTATCACGCCACTTGCCCTTTAAAGTCCTAACCGACGTTTCGAGTTCTGGGTGGGGGAGTTAGTTTTTCTTCTTTTTCTTTTTATCTATAAAAATAATGAAGGTGGCACTTCCGGAAGTAAAGTATTCCGGAGGTAAAACACCCCTCCCATCGGATCTTCTGGTAAAGGGTGCATTTGGGGGGCCACCATCGAAATGTCTAAAATCATTTAATAATATATGTAGGCCTAACTCTAACGTAAACTCTGTTTACCGTTATCTTCAATCTTCTAAAGCCCATATCTTATTTCTTACCGAAACCCAATAAGTTCCAAAACATCAACCAACCACCTTCTTTTCCCAGGCTACGAACTCATTTCATCTCTTCTACCCCATGGCGGTGTATGTGCTTATGTTCGCAACGATCTGGCTTGTGCTAGGGTTTCTAACCTCAAATCGGGTTGGTCTGATATCCTTTGGCTTAAACTAACCTTTAGATATTCTACCAAATGTATCTGCTGTATATACCGGTCCCCATCTTTTAATAAAGATTGACACTATTATTTCCCAGTTTTCATTGGCCGAAGTAATCGTCCTCGGGGATTTAAATGTTCACAATAAGGACTGGTTAGGTTCTTCAAAAACTGACACTCAAGACAGTTTAGCCGAAAACTATGCAATCAGTAACTCGCTTACCAATATAATTATGGAGGCTACCTACTTCCCCAGGGTTCCCACTCATTATTCTAACTCCTGGATCTTTTTTACTTCTAACCCTGAACTCTACCAAGCATTTGTAACTGCTCCCCTTGGTCGCTCAGATCATGGCTTGGTCACTGTATCATACTCCATTCATTCAAAGGCAACTGAATGTACACTTCCACGCACTGTCTGGCACTATAATTCGGTGGGTCTGGGGCGGTCTGAGAGATTTCTTTACCACCTACCCTACTTTCAGCTTTTATCCAATTAATGCTGGGGTGCCCCAGTCTCAGTACTGGCACCAACTCTGTTCCTTATTCACATCAATGATCTTCTCTCTTCCACAACCAATCCTATCGATAGTTTTGCTGACGATAGTACCCTCCACGCGGGTTAATGTAAATATCTCTTTCACAAGACCTTAAAGTAAGTAATCTTGGATTAGGGAGCCAAAAATCTTGACCACTTTAATGCCTCCAAAACACAGCCATGTTCGCCATGGCGGCAAACGTCGGCCAATGCTCATGCGTTACTTATAAGCGGCCACGTTCTACAGAACAAATAATCATTATATCTTGTGGGTGTAACTTTTAAGAATAAGCTTAACTGGCACAAACACATAATAAATATAGCCTCAGCAGCTTCAAAAAAGCTTGGATTCATTTTTCGAGCCAGAAAGTATTTCTCTCCTTCTAATCTGTATACTCTGTATATATCCCAGATCAGACCCTCTTTAGAATATTGGAATATTGTTCTCACGTCTGGGGAATAGCGTCTCCTACAACACTTAGCAAATTTGACTTCATTCAGAAAAGAACATTCGTCTTATCAATGATCCCACACTTATAGAAAAGCTTCCTTCTCTTGCCCATCGACGAGCTGTAGGGGATTTTTTCCTCTTTTATAGGTATTTTCACGGTTTCTGCTCCGAAGAGTCACTTTAATGCATCCGTTTAGAGTCCAACTTGAGAGACTTCGAACTTCCCACTTTGTTCGCTTCTTCACCCTTAGAGTGTCCAGATTATGGAACCAGCTACCCGCAGAAGTTTTTCCTTTGTCCCCCAAATCTTAAAATATTTAAGTCTCGTGTGAATACAGTCCCTATTACCACACTTCAGACACCCACGGTACGTTAGTACTTGGGCCTTAGCCTTCGTGGACTTTCCCAAGTAAAAAAAAATGAAAACAATCAGCTTGACGATTTAAGCTCGATCACTTCAGATCCAGGGACCTAAGTCAAAGGCTACCAATATTAGCATTTATGCTGCCCCCCTCTATAACCAGGTCTGAATACGCCCATGACACTGCTTAACAACTTTGTAACGTACAGCTGATCTTAATAAAATGACTGCGCTCAATATTTAGTTAAAGAACTGCGCTTTTTTTTATCTTGGGATAGTCCATGAAGGCTAAGGCCTAAGTACTAACGTGCCATGTGTGGAAAAGGAAACTATTGATAAGGGAACGAACAAAGTGGGAAGTCCGGGCCTCTCAAGTTGGACTGTAAAAGGATGCATAACTACAGCTCGTCGGTGTGCAAGAGAAGGAAGCTTTTCTGTAAGTGCGGGATCATTAATAAGACAAACAGCTCTTCTTTGAATAGTGTCAAGAATGATAAGTGTTGTAGGAGACGCCATTCCTTAGACGTGAGAACACTATTCTAAAAAGGGTCTGATCTGGGATACTTACAAAATATCTTGATTAGAAAAAAAGGAATACTTTCTGGCTCGAAAAAGGAATCCAAGCTTTTAGCTGCTGAGGCTATGAATGTAATGTGTTTGTATCAGTTAAGGTTATTCTCAAAAGTAACATATATAGGATTTAACGATATTTTGTTCTGCAGAACTTGGCCGCTCATATATAACAGATGAGCATTGGCAGACTTTTTTCGCGATAGCGTACATGACTGTGTTTTGGAGGCATTAAACTGAACAAGATTTTTGGCGCCTCAATTCAAGATAACTTTAAGGTCTTGTCAAAAAGATATCTGCATTGACCTGCGCTTGTTTTCCAAATCAGTGGCTTAAGAAATTAAATATTAGAGTGATGATGAGATTTTCTTTTCTGGACGAATATAGAGGTTTTTAAAGAAATATAAATTGTTAAAAAACACATTTTTTTATTAAGTTTTTGTTGGGTTTACTCACCAGGAAAGATTTTATACAATGGGACCGGTTCTGGTCCCAGGGTAAAGCGACTGAGTGTGATTATCCCTATGAACTCAGACTGCTTAAAACAGAAAAAATAAATAAAAAACACAAAAAATTTAATCACTTATCTGCGTTTTGGTGGCAAGTCGGTCACCGTTATCAAGATTAACCTAAATGAAAAAATAAAATTGAATTAATTTTGATATAATATTAGGAATATTCTAAGAACTTCTTGTTATGGTTTATATTTTGTTATGAATGACGTATTAGTTTGTTTTAGCTGGTATATTTATTGTTTTCAAAAAGACAAGAAAATGGAGGTGTGTTAATTTATTTTAAGGTTTTCTGAAATTACTTCAAAATCAAGCATAGGTAACCATGTATTATTTAAATTAATAGAGATTGTGTAAATATATAAATAGAGATTGTCTAAATTTATATTTAGAGTTGCCGCCAGACGAGACGAGACGAGATAAAGCTTTGTCTCGTCTCGTCTCGAAATTTCGAGATAATATATTTCGAGACGAGACAAAGTAATGTATAGGGTAATTTCAATAAAAATTAGTTCGAAAGTTTAAGAAAAATGCTTGGACCCGTCGATTTGTATTTTTAGGTACATGTTACACATTTTTTAAACTAATTTTTATGTCTGCACAGTGCACAAAGTGGGGATAAAAAGACATTTTTTTTTAAATGGAACACACATATTTTATCATTACATTATTAATTCCAATGTTTAAATCTAGAAATGTTCATTATCAATTTTTTTTACCAATTTTTAACTTTTTCCATAATAATTAAGTATACCCAAACTTTCCTAAATGACAATATTCTTATACCTACGAAACTTTCTGGGTATGGAATATGATATAGGTATAGGAATCTCTAGAATTGAATAAAAAGAATTCAAAACTGTAAAAATATGAGTAGGTATAGGTATTCTATTTTAAATAAAAAAAACTTTTGTAGCACCCTAATACTTTATGGACGTGCCCTGTCTAATTCAAAATATCGTTAAAATTTAATATACTGTTTAATCATATACCTAATACTTACATAAGCACATTATCTACAAATCTTATATTCAAGGCATTAAATTACTTACTCCTCGCCATCGTTGACTCACCCTTTTTTTTTATCTTGGGACAGTCCACGAAGGCTGATGCCTAAGTACTAACGTACCGTGGGTGTCTTCAGTGTGGTGAGAGGGAGTTTGTTCACACGGGACTTAAATTTTTGGAGATTGGGAGGAGAAGGAAAAACTTCTGCGGGCAGCAGGTTCCATAGTCTTGACACTCTAGGAATAAAGGAACGAAGAAAGCGGGAAGTTCGGGGCCTCTCTAACTGAACTGTAAAAGGATGCATAAAAGTTGCACTACGTGTTGCTCTGTTGGGAGCTGCCAGAGAAGGAATTATACTGGCCAGTTCCTCTGAGCAGAAACCTGTAGAAAAGGAACAGATCCCCTACAGCTCGACGATGGGCAAGAAGAGGAAGCCTTTCTGTGAGCGTTGGATCATTAATAAGACGAACGGCTCTTTTTTGAATGGAGTCCAGAATGCTAAGTGTGGTAGGGGACGCCATTCCCCAGACATGAGAACAATATTCTAAAGAGGGTCTGATTTGGGATACATACAGAGTGTACAGATTGGAAGAAGAGAAATATTTTCTGGCTCGGAAGAGGAATCCAATCTTTTTTGAAGCTGCCGAAGCTATGGATGAAATGTGTTTGTGCCAGTTGAGGTTATTCTCAAAAGTAACGCCGACTAGATTAAACGACTCTTTGTTCTGCAGAACTTGGCCGCTCATATGTAAGGGATGAGCATTCGCAGACTTTTTTCGCGACAGCGAACATTACTGTGTTTTTGAAGCCTCAAAAACACAGTCATGTTCTCATGTCTGGGGAATGGCGTCCCCTACAACACTTAGCATTCTGGACTCCATTCAAAAAAGAGCCGTTCGTCTTATTAATGATCCAACGCTCACAGAAAGGCTTCCTCTTCTTGCCCATCGTCGAGCTTTAGGAAAGTTTGGGTATACTTAATTATTATGGAAAAAGTTAAAAATTGGTAAAAAAAAATTGAGAATGAACATTTCTAGAATTAAACATTGGAATTAATAATGTAATGATAAAATATGTGTGTTCCATTTAAAAAAAATGTCTTTTTATCACCACTTTGTGCACTGTGCAGACATAAAAATTAGTTTAAAAAATGTGTAACATGTACCTAAAAATACAAGTCGACGGATCCAAGCATTTTTCTTAAACTTTCGAACTAATTTTTATTGAAATTACCCTATAAATTACTTTGTCTCGTCTCGTCTCTAAATATATTATCTCGAAATTTCGAGACGAGACGAGATAAAGCTTTATGATCATCTCTCTGCGGAAACTCTAAATTTTAATTTAGACAATCTCTATTAATTTAAATAATACATGGTTACCTATGCTTGATTTTGAAGTAATTTCAGAAAACCTTAAAATAAATTAACACATCTGCATTTTCTTGTCTTTTTGAAAACAATAAATATACCAGCTAAAACAAACTAATAAGTCATTTATGACAAAATATAAATCATAACAAGAAGTTCTTAGAATATTCCTAATATTATATCAAAATTAATTCAATTTTATTTTTTCATTTAGGTTAATCTTGATAACGGTGACCGACTTGCCACCAAAACGTAGATAAGTGATTAAATTTTTTGTGTTTTTTATTTATTTTTTCCAACAGGAAAACTCAAAGATTTTTTCTTTTTTTGTTTTAAGCTAGTCTCAAAAGTTAAATAAAGGGAAAAAAAATCAAACCACTTCAGTCGCTTTTATATGGCTTCTTTATGACTCTAGGACGATCACCTAAAAATTTCAGACCGGTATGAGAGTTGGATAGATTTATTTTGATTTTTTTTTAGCCTGCGGAGGTACTTGAGTATTGGGAAGGGGTGGTTCCAAAAGTAGTACCGGTATAAATATTTTTATGTGGCTTCTTTATGACTCTAGGACGATCGTCTAAAAATTTCAGACGGGTATGAGAGTTGGACTGATTCATTTTGAAAATTTTCAGCCCGCGGAGGTTCTTGAGTGTTGAGAAGGGGTGGTTTCAAGGGTAGTACCAGTCCAATTATTTATATATATTTGTTATGTAATAATTTCGTAACAGTTAAAAAAAGTTTTTTATATCACGTTTTTTTTAAATACATTAGCAGGACAGGCGCCTAACAGAGCTTAATATCCTTTAAACTTAAAGATACATTTTTAAAAACATATTTTATCTTTTTACGGAACATGTACAAATAGCATGTAAGTTTTAGAAAAGAATATACATAGTTCTGTTATCAGTTTAGTGACCCATAAGCTGGCAATTTCTTTGTAGCGTCATTTTATTGTGATATTCGCCTGCGTGGACTAAGCGATTTTTCCTGTTCTCGCGGAAAAATTTCCCTAACGTTTTTAAAAATATGCCTATGTTCATCAGGGATAATGGAGGATTCTAATGGTTAAATAATTTTTTAAATCGGTCCTGTAGCTTCTGAGCCTATTCAATGCAAACAAACAATCAAATCTTGCCTCTTTATTATATTATTATTAGTATAAATTAGCGTTTAGGCCATCCATTATTTTAAAAATATTACGTGTCATCTGGAACCTTTATTTTTGAAGATAGAATAAAAAATTATCGCATTAAAAAAATTGAAAAATATGATCAACTTCAACTTTCTTAAATGGAATACCCTGTATATTATAGGCTACAACGAAACGATTTTTTTTTATTTAAATATATATATATATATATATATATATATATATATATATATATATATATATATATATATATATATATATATATATATATATATATATATATATTATATATATATATATATATATATATATATATATATATATATATATATATATATATATATATATATATATATATATATATACATTGATGATATTTAAGTAAACAGTTTTTGAGATATTTTAGTTTAAATAATAAATACATTAAAAAGAAAATCATATTAGTATCAAAAAACCCATGAAAACAATAAAATTGTTATGTTGCTTAATTTGGTGAGTGTTTTCTTTGGACCAATAATGTTTATTTTTGCAATAATTAAACATTTCTGCTAAAGTGAAGAAAGACCCGTCGGTGAAAAGAATTTTATTTAAAAACTCTGGATCCTGCCGCATAAACCTAGCTATTTTCAGTGCATACTCAGGTCGGTTCTGCATGTATTGTTCAGAAAGATTCTATAAATTTATAAAGATGAAATTTATAAAATTTTAAAGTCGAATAAATTTTATACTCTGTTTCATTAAGTTTAAATGCCGCGTCCAAGATTGATATTTCAGATTTTCTAAAATTATTAAAAGTAGTTAGTGCTAGTCCAATAGAAAAAGTATAATAATTATCTTGGAAAATAAGCTGAAATATCTTAAAAAAATTTCACTCATGTATCTAAATGAGCAACTAAAAAAAAACAGCTTACCACAATTATTTATTTTGGAAAGTCGTTATATTGTATTATCAAATTATAACAGACAGCTCTTAGACAGTGTGGGAATAATTAAATGCCTAGTAACAGCTATCTAGTCTACAAACATTGATTTTTTTCATTAAAAAAAGATAAATAAATATTTATACTTCAGTGGTGTAGCAAACACATGTCTTATTGTTAACTTAATAAGTTCTTTTTGAGTTTACTCGCCTGGAAAGTTTCTAGAGAATGGGACAACTTCGATGAACTAGCAGATCGCCTGAAACAGAAAAAAAAAGAATTAAACAGTTATCTACATTTCGGTGGCACGTCTGCCACCGTTATCAATATTAACTTAAATAAAAAATAAAATAAACGTTAAAATTAAATTTTAAAAGAATATGATATAAAATTTCGGACTTTCAGTTAACTTTTTTTTTATTTATGCCGTTTTGTCATAAATGACATATTAGTTTGTTTCGGCTGGTATATTTATAATTTTTAAATAATAAAAAAGGATGGTGTGTTAATTGATTTTAAGTATACCTGAAATTACTTTAGCATCGAGCAGAGGTAACCATGTATTACTTAAATAAACATATATTAATGCTACACATTTATCTTTATTTACAAATATAAATGTACTTTTTTTATTTTGCGTTTTTTTTTTAACGCGTTTCCTTTGCTAAAATGCTAGAAGCATTTCAGTTTATTATGTGGTTGTTATCAAATGCGCGGTGACAAATTTTTGGGATGTGGAATTCTGTGTTTTTATGTTCTTTCTATGTTCTTTTATGTGTTTGGTAAATGGTCTGGAAGTTTAACTAATAATAAAATTTATTACATTTACAAGGGATCTTATACACAATCTTTTTTATGTTTTCGTTTATACATTTTGTATGGTTTTGTTTTTGTAACTTGAGATCCAATGGTGTTTTGAGTTTTAAAGATACTACGAATATTTTTTAAGAAGCCAGAAATATAATATGGTAAAAACAAACATATTCACAATATGTCTTAATAATGGATGACATTCAAAGTAAAAGTTAAATGTGAAAGATTATTATTTTTTTAATCTTGTCACAGGTCCCAAAAAGCTTGATACGTAAGTACTAACGGAGAGATTTTTGTTTGCTTTTCACTTTCATCTGGATTTCTTCTGGCCAACTTGTAAAAAGTAAGTGATGGATATGGTGACTACTTTTATAAAAAGTTAAAAATGTTTAAGTATTATTATTAAGGTTTTTGGAATATGGGTGTATTTTAAGAGATTATTACTGGTTTGCTGTAGAGAGAGAGACCGAGGCCTAGGCTGAGAAGTATATAAGGAATGTGTAAAACGAACCATTTTTAATTGGTTATAAAATTTTAAATTTATTGAATATTTAAAAAGTAAACAAAAGGTTGACTTATAATATAGTATTAGTTTGGGGTAAGGGATTTTCGACCCTCGCGAATCTATATTAATAATACAAATATTAAAATTCCGAAAAAAAATGTCAACTTTTTTAATGCCCACCCTGTATATTTAAAAGTTATTCTCGGTAATCTAAAATATGAGTACGAAGAATGGTGCTATGAATTTTTTTGCTATCTGCACTCTAAACGACTGTTTCAGAATGACAGCTATTAAATGTTGACATTACTGACATGTTTCAGTCAAAACAAAAATAATTTTGTAATCTGACGGCTGCATTAAATCATACTTTAAAGCTATGGGAGAGGTTTAAGATTACTTATAATATTTATTTATTTTTCGTAAATTAATATATTATAAAAACCTGTTCAGCACTGTAAAAGTGAAGTACAATATTAATAACAAGTTTAATGCTTAAAAAGTAAGTATAAAAAGTGTGTTTTTAATAAAAAAAGTTCTTGGAGTTTTGTAGAATCGAACTCGGACCTTATTATTGGGGAATAAGGATTTCCGGTGTAATCAATGCAAATGACAGTTGGATAACATTAAAAATATCATTATATGAAAAAAAAATATATTAAAAAATGTAGCATAATAAACAGGTTTTTTAAAAATAATAATTTATTTTTAATTGATGAATAGGGCTCGACAAGACAAAAATCGGCAATTGGTCCGATAAGTGAAATATCACCTGACAAACTTACGAGTCAGGCCTTTTTCCATATACTTAACACTAATATATACTTTACTTACTTCAAGGCTTTATAGCCATTTTTTCTATTCACAATCACAGGAGACTACACAGACACTAAAGTCAGTTCTGCAGACACTCCTTTATTACTTATTCTATTAAAAAGAATATTTTTCTTTTTAAAAGTCGCAAATCATTAAAACACTTCAGGAAAAGACAGGAAGAACAAACGGTACACGGCAAAAAACGATAAGTTTTTCTTCTTGTTACGTCAAATTTGAAAGTTCTTCGCCTAACCCCGAAACCCGAACATCATTCGGCTAAGCGGGAAATTTGGTTTTCTGGGCACTACTTCCTTTTAATTTTCTTTTAACTGCATTTATTCATTTTGACCTTTTTTAAATTTCCAACTAGCAGTTGAAAATGTATAAAATTTACAGTGACTATTTCTGTCAATATTCTGACATTCAAGCACACAACAACTATTTTGCACCATTTTTAGTATTTTTATCTAATAGTTTACATTTGAATCAAGCATGATTTAACGAAGAATTTGATCACAGCAAGCGCTTCAATGGATTTATCTGTCCTCACCATATACTTTACACCTTGCCAATATACTTTTTTTCGTTTTTTTTTTTTTTAATCATTTTTAACTTTCTCCAGTCGTTTAGGCATAAAAATAATGCAGGACGTGCCTCCAGGCATACATAAATAAATGATATTTTCAAACGTGCTTGGTTTCTACGGATTGCCCAGCTTTATTGGAGCCTCTTAGGGTGTGTCGCAATGAGGGTAAGCGTGTGCATGGAATAACTTTAATCCCATGGACACATGGTAACAGCTCTTTAAGAATGCTACAGTTCACACACTTCAGCCAATTTCTATATACAGCGTGTCCCACGCAGTTCTGCCATGGAAAATTTTTATGAAGTTTGAACAATCATTTTTGTGTAAAAATTTCTGCTATTAAAAACTAAAAATCCCTACGCAAAAGTTTAAAATACCAGCATATAAGAGTAGCGACAAAAACGTAAAATTTATCCAAGACAAATACCCTTATTTTGCAATATTCAAAGAAAAGTTATTTAAAGGAATTATTTAGAATTAATTTTTATATCAAATTACGAAATCACAGCCACCTACGAAAAATATATATTTTTGTTTTCATAAATCAGAACGGAAAAAAAAGAAAAAACTTTAATATAAAAAAAAATTAATGTATCACTTATAACAAAAAAAATTAGTATAATTCAAATTTTAATATAGCCACCTTTTTTTCCATGCATTTTTCTGTTAACTTGGAGAATTTTGAAACAATTTTTCAAAACAATTGGGGGTTTTTTACCATGGGTTTTATCGATATTTTGAAATGGTCGGTGAAATAACTTTTTCCTTTAAATATCCCCAAAGGGAAAAATCCAGTGGGTTCAGGGTGGGGCCCCGCGGCCAATAAATTTTCTAAAAACTTCCTATCCAACCCCCCTGGAACATTTCCCAAGAAACTTTTAAACAGCTCGAAACAGGCTGGGCACCATCATGCTGATACCACAAAGTATTTCTAATGTCATGTGGAAGGCCATTAATAAAGTCAAAACCTTTTTCCCTAAGGTAAACACCATTATTTTCCCCAAAAAAAAGGGCCTATCAGTTGATTATCAAAAATTTCCCCACCACACATTTGTTTAAAAAAAACTGACCCCGACACGGGATAACAAACCGGGGTTAGCTGTACCCACCATCGATAGTTCGGGGAGCTAAAACTCCATTTGATAAACAAGCTTCGTCAGAAAAAATATTTTTCTTAAAGATAGGTCGTTTATGCATACCTTGATACCAAGCTGAAAAATCAAACCGAAAATCAAAGTCCGGATGCAATGTGGGACAAAGATGGGTTTATAGGATGAAAATGATTTGTTTAACAACTCTTCCAGCAGTAGATTTACAGACTGAGCGTTTTTCATTTCCAGGAAGTATTTTTCCATATTTCAAGGAAATTGGGTTTTTCAACAAGGTTTTGGGGATAATTAAGTCAAAATCTTCATCATCTTCGACCTGCTGATTTTTTTTTGAATCTGTTTTCTCACTTCCATCCTTTAAATTTTATGGTCCAACAGTTTGATGAGATAAGATTTTCGGGGTGCCACATTGAAAATCTCAGCGGCTTCTCTAAAGGTTTTGTAGTTGTCACCCAAAATTTAAAAACAATTTAAACTTCTGTTCCGTGGTTAGTTTTGGAGGCATAATAAATCAAAATGATAAATGGATAAACTGAATTTATAATATTCTATAAAAATAACATTTTACATTATTTTTGGGCATTTACCTTATCCGATACCTTTATTAATTTTTTACAAAAAGTTTTAATTAAAAAAAAAAATAATTTTTTTCGTAGGTGCTGTGATTTGTAATTTGATATAAAAAATTTTCTAAATAACCTTTAAATAACTTTTTTTGAATATTGAAAAAAAAGGGTCTTTTGTCTTGGATAAATTTTACGTTTTTGTCGCTACTCTGTATACTGCTGGTATTTTTAAACTTTTTGCGTAGGGATTTTTAGTTTTAAAAAAAAGAGAATTTTCACATCAAAAAGATTTATTTCGACTGTCAGTAAAAATTTTCCCCTATGGCAAGAACTGCGTGGGACACGCTGTAGATAAAAATCAAAACATCAGGGGCGGTTTTTTCATACTAAATAAAAATCAAAATATATAGTGAATTTTTTTGACGGAAAATTTTTTACCTTTTTCCGTTTAAAACCATGGTCCCTGGGGGAGAAGCTAAGGGCCGTCCGTCTCCAAAAAATAACCACAAAAAATCCGGGTTCAAAAAGAGGAAAGCCCTCATATGGGTACCTTTTGGGGAAAAAACAGGTTTTAAGGAGACTTTTTGCGTTTTGGTTTTTTTTAAATTTTTTTTCATTATTATTATTTTGTCTTTTAAATAATGTTTTACTTTTAATATTGTAAATTGTGTATTGTAGTAACCAAAAAAATTATATATTTTAACTTAATATAAAATTTAAGAGATTTAAATTAAAGTACTGTTAAATTTTATTAAAAACGTGACACCCATGTTTTAATTTAGTCTAGTCGTCTAGTCTAGACAAGATAAGAGACATTTTTTTTTTAATACTTACTACTCGACGCCACTGTGTTATATAAGAAATTGTCTATTTTGCGGACTTATAATAATTATCACTTATTATGTTCTATAATTACATATCTTTTAGTGTTTTGACCTAAGAGATTATCTCTCTGCTTTATCAATTAACTATTATTATTGTTATTAGCACGTTATCAGTTCAGCCATTGTTCCTAAAATATGTGCCACTTTTAGTAAAATAAGTATATTTCATAGTGGCTCATTAGATTTGTCGATTATTTTTGAAATGGAGTAAAGCGCAGTTTAAAATAAAATCAAAATGTTTTCGATGTAATGAAAATTTTGAAAAATCCAAAAATTAGTATTTTTGGAAAAAAATTAATAATTTGTTTTTACAAGTAAAATATAAAACAAAACACAAGAAATTAATAAAGTTTAATGGTTGCATTTTATTGACGAAAAACTTATAAAAAAATACCATTTTTTTAAGATTTGTAAATCCGCCATAAGATAGAACCAATTGAAGAAAAAAAACATGCCAATATCTTTATTTTTCGATTTTTTATGGCCAAAAGTAGGTGGAGCTGCCATTCTAAACAATTACATTACATACATAGCACAGTTTATAAAGATTTTTTGGGTAATTAAACTTTATCAGCAAACCACCAGTTCATCTTAAAAAAGGTACATACATCCTAAAAATCATGCTAGAAGCGAACACTGTCCGATGTGTGCTTTTTTTCAAAATCGCTGTTTAAATGTTTTGCAGTAATATTTTGTACAATTTATCGTATTAATTTGATTTATTCTACAAATTGTATATCTTTAATTTTGATATACATTTGGCAAAATGTGTGAAAAACGGCTCCAAATATTACAGTAAACAAGAGCTTCTCGCTCTTGGAGTAAAGTAGTGAAGGTTCAAAGCAAGCTGTAGGAATACGAACGGCTAGCGCAGCTAACCTGCTTCTACCACTTCCCTACTCTGTCTTAAGAGTGAAATAGCGCCTGATATACAATTTTCGAAGCCATTTTTTACACTTTTCGCCAAATTTATACGAAAATCGAAGATTTACAAGTTGTAGAATAAAATATGAAGTTTATTTTCGATTTCCTTGTACCTTTGGCGAAAAGTGTAAAAAATGGCCTCGAACATTGTACATCACGCGCTTTTTTGCTCTTGAGGTAGAAAAGTGGGGGAGGTGTCAAAGCAGGTTAGGGTAAATGTACCGCGCTAGGCGTTCGTATTTCTACCCCTTCTTCTTCTTCCTGGGAGCCGTCTTTCACTACCGGAGCAGCGCAGCCTATTGGACTTTTTGTGCCTAATCTTCCATTGTCTTTTATACCAATCCTCCCATTAGTCTTGTTCCTTCTACAATTCTGTATAACCCCGAGACTGGTTGATTGATATATTCCTGTGGGCTCATTTTCGGTTGCCCAAATAATGTCTGTCTTTTGTGATTTAACGCTTTACATTCAAACAGTATGTGGTAGGCTGTTTCTTCCCCCTCGTCGCACATTCTGCAACTTAGGTTTCCATTGTATGTGACGCACGCAGATAATTTTTTTTTGACAATGCGAAATTTTAAACTTGGGAATTTGTCATTAATGTGACAAGTAACAGTTAAAATAAGAAAACACATGCCTTTTTTTTTGTAAATTTATTGTTTCTCTCTGCAAAAGTGTATCAGTTAAAGATGCAAAAAAATGTCGGAACTGCATATCCGAAAAAATTCAACTATAGTCTGAATTTGACATTTGTTGATGTCAACTTTACACATGGTTACAAAGAATTATGAAAGTCCCTACCTGCCCTACGACTCATTGTGCAAACTCCGCGGAGCCAAATCCCCTATTCCCGCCGCCCTGCACGCCTGGATAATTTTGTTCTACAGCATTGGCCTTCCATACACCTTTAAACTTCCAACTTGAAATGGAGAATGCTAGAACTGAGAAATTTGTATTTCAAGTTATTTGAATTGTACACTTAATATAAATGTTAGTAAATAAATAAACGTTGACGTTACCCTTCAATATTTGACATTTTACTTTTAACACTAGTGCTTTAAAATGTTACTTTAAGGCACTAGTACTTTAAAGTAACATTTTTAAGGTATCTATATAGTGTTAAAAATTGAATTTTTAGCACCTTTGTAAAGAAACTAATATGATATATTTAAAAACGTCAGTAAGTTTTGAAAGGTGTCACTTTAAATGTTACAATTAGAAAAAGTATATTTTACCGACCTTTGATTTATCTTTTAAATTCCTATTGTGCTCTTGGTACGATTTTAGAAGTAAAGTTTTTTTAATTTTTAACATTAAATACGTTTTCTTTGCGCAAATGCATAAGCCATCTATTTAGTATTTTTACAATTCCATAAAAACAATGTTACTCTTTTACTACTTTTACTTACCGCTTCCGGTTCATTAACAAAATTATCTTCATCAAATTTTACCATGTCAGTTTTCGTTGGTTGATTATTTGTAGCTTTCATCATATTATCAAAATTTTGTAGTCACAGTTTCTTGGTTTAACTGAACCATATCCACAAATGTTTTTGAATCTGGGTAAATTCTAAATCTTTGTACAGTATCTAGTAGATTACCTTGACAATAAACCATATTTGGACAAGAATGTATAACTTCGACAGCTTTTAATTGTACTGAATACTCCAGGATGATCATATATAAAAAGGAGGGTATGACTTTGCATTTTGTTTCTGAAAATGTATAAAACGAATTGATATAAATAAGTAACCTATATCTGTATGAATTTTTGTTCTATGTTGTATTTTTTACATTGTTTTATTTTGCATTTTTAAAAGTGTTTTAACATTGTTTATAATTTATCTCTTTAGATAAACATCACAGCCCAATAAACAAACATTTTGCTTCTTTTTCTTCTTCTTCCTGGGAGCCGTCTTTCACTACCGGAGGCCATTGTCTTTTATACCAATCCTCCCATTAGTTTTGTTTCTTCTACAAGTTTGTATAACTCCGAGACTGGTTGATTGATATATTCCTGTGGGCTCATTTTCGGTTGCCCAAATAATGCCTGTCTTTATTGATTTAACGCCTCACATTCACACAGTATGTGGTAGGCTGTTTCTTCCCCTCGTCACAATTCTGCAACTTGTTCCCATTGTATGAGCCTATTTGTGTAGGTGCCCTTTGGGTATCGTGCCCTGTTAGCAACCCTACTGTTATGCGAAGTCTTTTCCTACTTTGTCTAAGTAGTTCTTCCTTCGTTCTTTTGGATGGGCCCCTTATGAAGCCCTTTTCATGTCTTATTCTACCGAAGTTCTCCCAGTATTTCTTGTGTTTGTTTCGGATCCATTCCCTGGTTTGCCCTCGTGCTGTGGTTTTGGTCACTCCAAGGGCAGGCTCTGGTCCAAAGTATGGTGTGGATGATCCATGTCTTGCTAGCTCATCCGCTTTTTCGTTACCTTCTATTTCCGAATGTCCTGGTACTCAAAGAGATTTCTACCCCTTGCTTTGAACCTCCACTACTCTACTCCAAGAGTGAGAAGGCTTGTTCGCCGTAATGTTTGAAACCGATTTTACAGTTTTTGCCAAATGTATATAGAAATCGTAGTCTAGTCGAGAAATGTCTTTCCTGTAAAAAATAGTTAGAAGACTAAAATTTTTTAAAACTTTTAGGGCGTGATCTTGTTTAGTATGTATATAAGAAGAGCTCCACAAACCACAAAATTTTTACAACTAATTTTTTTTTATGTGCAATGAAGACGAAATTTCGAAACAATTTTGTTAATTAACAATTGTCTAACTTGTTGATACAATGCCAAAACGGATAAATACACACAGACCATACAAAACCCAGCTTACCTGGGGC